>JABASD010000840.1:0-55929 GCA_019776165.1 Pogonognathellus flavescens | reverse complement strand
GACATAACAACAAAATAACCATTTCCTTCCGAACACATCTCCATTTTTAATCAACAAATCCAACAACTTTCATCATTATCAACAAACTCCCTCACATTCTTAGCACACTTTTACACTCACGACTATTAGCCCGATTATTCATCTACTCCCGCCGTCCCAATACTCCCAAACTACAAACAATCATCGTCCATCGTACAATTTACGAATGCTGCCACCACAATCAACATCATTGACCAGACCAATGGCCCAAGTTCAACGGTGGTGGAGGGACGAAAACTTAATTTTCTCTTTTGTTGTTTTTCGACTGTGTATAGGGAGTGGGAGAAGACGCAGACAAATTTATTCAGGAAGAATACAAACGGAAGTTGACCCTTAGTGTGAAAGGTCATGCGACAGTGTACAATGGAGTGGCTATCAAATTGAGATGCCCCGCTGGAAAAGGGGTCGACCGCAATCGACTGGTATGGATGAAAGGCCATCAATTTGTTTCCTTTGATATGGGCCGAGTGGAAATGCTGAACAACGGCGTTCTCAAAATATTCAACAGCACCTTCAGCGACAGTGGAGTCTACACTTGTCTAAGTACGTACCGCCATTCCTTCTTACTAGTCATAATATTTTCAATCTCTAATAATCAATATTCTACAAAATTCAGTTTTCTTGTGTTCGTTTCACGAAATAATATTTTAACGGAATTTGACGCGGTTAGGGGAATTGAATTGAGTGAATTGTTTTGAAGATTTGCTTTTAATATTTGAACATGAAATTTTGTAGACCAAGGAAGACTAATATCGAATTTGACGTTGATGGTGCGTCCATACAGTAAGTCATCGCCATCATCATTTTGCCATTACTTCATTGATGCAAATATTATTATGCTGCCAAAAGACTGAATTTTTTGTTTGTGTGGAGTAGACGCAGCGGAGGAGAGGGCGAGAAACAGTTTAGAAAAGAAAAGCCGAAAACCCGTTCACGAGAGCACTCTCTACGCCGACCAGCAGGTAACAAAAACAGAAAATGCTTTATCGTTTCTTCACTTTCTTTTGTTCTTTCTCGGAGAGAATTGGTGTAGTGGCAGGAAGGAAAGGGTTCTGGTTGGTGTTGTTGACGGGGAATTATGACTCTGTGCTTGTGATGTATGAAGGAAGGAGTAGATTAATAAATGCGTGAGACAGACAGTTAGTTTGGTATTTACAGTTTATTAAATAAACAGCAGTGGAGAAGTGTAATAATAATCAATGCTTGCTTTATTTGTTGGTGGGGTTGTTGTTTCGTTTTGTTGGCTCCTGTGTAGTACGTCGCAGGAGAATTGGGAACAAAGAGATTTCAATGAGCGATAAAAGTTTCATTAATTTGTTTGTTTGTTTACATTGGTGTGTGTGTTTTGTGTTTGTTTCGTGCTACTCAAAGCCTGGAGTGTCTGTTCCAATGTCGGACGGGCAAGATTCGAATATCATAACCCCCAACTCCAAAATTTATACTGGCTCGTCTTCATGTCGCCCTCAGCCTTCTTCTAAATTCCTTTCTCTCTGTCTCTTTCTATTTTGTCTGGTAAGAAACTTTCTTCTCTCCACTTCCTCTCGCTAATCTTTTTAAAATATGTATTATTGTGTGTTAAAGAAAAATAAAAAACGGTAGCAGTAGAAAGTCTAGAAAGTAGCATAGTAGTGCTAGTACGGTTAGTAGTAGTGTGACTTGGATCATGTAGGAATAAATGTATGACCGTGATGTTGGTTTTGTTTTACATGGAAAGGAAGGGATGTGTTTTGTGTGGTGAGGACGGTTAAGGATAAAATATGAAAGAATGTTGTAACGGAAGAGACGGACTTTTGTTTTTAGATATTCACAGCGAGAGGAGAGGTCGATTCATCAGCGGAAGAATTATTGCAGTCAACGAAACGATGGGGAGCTAAAAAGAAAAAAATCATTTCTCTTCCAAGACGCTCTCCGCATTATCTCAATATCTCCGATTGCAGCAACCGGAAGATTAGCTGTGCCAGGTCACCCTCATGGAAACTTGGCAATTGGTCCATTTGTCTGGCCCATTTGTGTTTCAACTGGAATTCGGGTATTCACAATTTTTTTCTACTTTTCCTTACATCTTTTTTGTTTCAAACTATTCTATCAGTTCTATCCACAAGCTTGGCTTTTCTTTTGTCGTTCTATGGAAGAATCAATTCGGGGAACATTTCTCATCTTCTTCTCCTTTTCTTCAGCCTTTCGTCTTTTAAAATGTTCACCAGCTTTTATTAATCAGTTTTTTATATTTACTTGATGCGGAGAATAAGTGAAAAGGAGTTTAAAGAAAAGGAGCCATTTTAAAATAATTGGTAATTATGAATAAGTGGGTTGGTTGATGGTTGGGCGGGTTGGTTATGATTATGATTATGAGTGCAGGTGGGATTTGTGTAAGCTATTTTATACAAAGGACCGCTGTGAGTGGAATATTTGAAAAGAATGAGGAAGGGAGAAGGGAGGGTGGAAAGTTTTTTAATTAAGACAATTGGACAATATAAGTAAATCCTCTTCGGAGTGAGAAAAGTTTGGAGTCGGGAGTTTGAGTTAACGTTTGTGGGTTGTCTGTCATTTTTTGAAGCGTTCAAGACCCGTACAGTTCATTGTGAGTTCCCTAATGGCACTGAAGCCCAAGATTCTCATTGCCATGAAGTGCAGAAGCCGGTGGAGAAGGAAGAGTGTTACCATTCGGATTGTATAGGAGTGTGGCGGACGGAAGAATGGAGTCAGGTACACAGAAAGCTCTTTTACTCACAATTCACAATAATTAGCAAGAAAAGTGACAAAAGAGCTGGGCGAGTGTCACAAAGCGAAAGCCGACGGGGCGCCTGATTGAAGATGTGAATGAGAATTTCTTTGTTTCATTTTCAGTGCAAATCCCGTTGCGGTTCGTTGGGTTTCAAAACTCGGATATTAAAATGTGTATGGAGCGGGAGTAATCTGCCCGCAGGAAGTGCATGTCAACTGTTGGCGCGCCCTATCGTGAAAAAACCGTGTCGGGGCCAGTCGTGTATGAGGAAAAGCAGTAGAGGCAGCCACAGCCACCATTTTCACCACCTCAGAAACTTCTTCAATCAACAGCACCACGAATAACAACTTTCTCCTTATTTCCTTACCCGCTTCTTTCTTTTTTCTCTCTAATCAAATTCAGACTTGGTACATAAAAATTGAAATATTCTTCTGACACGAAAAACGAGGAAGAATGAGAAACAATGAAAATGCAGACGCAAGGAAGCGAAAGTAAACGAAAATTTTATTTGGAAACAAAATGTTAAAACGAAAAAAATTCTGACTATCTAAAAGAAAGTAAATATAAATACAAGAAATGTATCGTATCTATATCAATCATAAATTATTAACTACTATCAACTTTGGTTAGCTAATAAGAAAAAGTTTAAAAAATTACAGAATTATTAAATGTAAAGGGAAAAATTAGAGAAATGAGCAGCAGACTTGACTTGACGTAGTTGTCACTTGTCAGTTGTGGAATTAAATTATTGAAGGAATATTGAAAGAATTAATTTGTGAATGTTCAGTGGACATCTCTGTGTATTCTTAACGTACTAATGATAACGATAATTGTTGTTGTAGACTTTGTAATATAATTATGAATAATTATCCTGCTACGAATTGTATGTTTAATCGTCATCCTCGTATTTTTACATGGATATTAGAAATACATGTCTCTACCCAATTAAATTATTGTACTCAATCATCGTATCTTCGTAAGTAAGCCACACAGCGGTTGGTTAGTTAGTGGGGTAATTGTGTTTTGAAATTTAATTGATGAAAAATTATATGGACAGAGTATGACTAATAAATATTCTGAGAGTATCTGTATTCTAGCAATAACTGACTTATCTCCTTCCACTTCTAAAATGGTGCTCATCCGAAATATTGTTGGCAGATTGACAATGACAACAGAAGAAACAGAGAAAGAAGAATTAGAGAAATACACGAGGAGCAGCTTCCAGTTCAAGTGTGGAAATATCAATAGCCTGGTGCTAACCAAAACAATGAACTTATCAGTAAATTCGATGTATGTAAAATAATGTTAACAATAATCAATCAAAAATTAATTAACAATTAAAATTAATTCTTGTGTAACTGCGTACATAAATTCCGTAACAGATGTCACTTATTGTTATTAGGTAAACTTTTAACTATAGATGATTAGAGAGTAGTTAATTAATGATTAGCGTAGTAGCTGAAATACAAGGAGTTGTAACAACATCGTCCCCAAGAGCGTATCTATGACTTACAAAAGGGGGAGGGGGCTGAAGGGGTTTAGGGAGTGCTCACAGGCAAATATAAGCTGCATTATTCGGCCGCACGTTTTTGTCCCATAACCCCTTTTTCCGAACTTTGGGGAGAAGGGCTCGTGCCCTCCTCCCCAATAAGCCCATACGTAGATACGCTCTTGATCCTTAGCCCCACAATTCTTTAAAAACACTTTTAATGTTACTTCGCAGGACTGCAGTAATTTATTATATAGATTATTATCAAATTGCAGATTGGAAAAGGATTTACCTTAATCACCATGTTACTTTTACAATTAGTTTATCTTAATCACCGTTTATACTGGAATGGAGCAAATGAAAAGCAAAGACTTGTGTTCGAAGAATTATTTTTGCCTTACACGTTAGAATGTAAAATGCACTTACAACTGGACTATTTTAACTTACAAACTTTGTGTATCCTAATCCTGTTTTTACAACTCCTTATTATTGAAAGTGGATATTGGATAAGTCGTTGAAAGTTGTTAGTGAAAGTGTAAAGTGAAAACATATTTCCAGACTTAAATTACTGTACTGTGTATTATTTTCCACATGGGGGATAGATGTTATAACTTTTAAAATGTACCTATCTAAATGTTAATTATTTCTTTTATTACTTTTTTATAAATCACAGAAATATTTAAATATTTTTTGTTTGAGTTGTGATCTACTTTAGCCAAAAACGTAGCGAATTTTCCTATTTTAATTTTTTACTTTTGATTGATGTATGAAAGCGGAAGTGAGTTGTGTAAATGTTGTTGTAAACCAGTTGTGAGAAAGATGAGAGCGTGTGTGTTTCCAATAACGTACAATTAAATAAACAGTAGTTGTAAATTCTTTGTGTGGAATTTCAAAGTAAAACCAAAATAAATAATACTTGTACAGAAATGGACTGTTGCGTGTGCAGTTTACGCGAGGAAAAGATTTTGTTTGAATTGGGAGTGTAGTTGGGTTCATATTTTGTCTATTGGTCGTCGCATTTGGTGTCGCAACGGAAAAAAGCGATTTGAGAAAGTGGGGAAATAAGAGGGAAATAATAGGTGTGTGAATGAAAGAATTGGACTGTAATATTATTGTGACATGACAATGGTGAGAAAGGGAGCGAGTTTGAGAGCATTGAGAGTGTTTGTATTGTGAAGCAGTCCGTGGCTGCAACGGTGCAGAGTGGAGTGGAGGAAAGTATTAAAAAGTAGCTGGAGAGTGGGAGAAAGAGAGAAAAGGAGAGGAAGGAGACTCGGAGGACTCAGTTCGCCTCGGGTGACGGTGAGAGAAAGAGCTCTGACTGTTCTTTGTCATTTCTCTGCTGGTGGTGTCTGCCACGGCAGTTCTTGCAACAAAGTAAGTAGCTTGTCTGTAACTCAATCCAAACAACCAAACCCACAGTCTTTTTATGGCTTCTTCGTGTTCGTCTTGTGTCACGTAATCATAAACCACAAATACTTTCCATACCAAACACAAAATTCCCCACGCACTTTCACTCAGTCACTTAAACACAGAAATAAACTCCTTTTTAGTTGTGCAGGATTTATTTACTCGTAAGTGCAGTTCGCACACTTCACTGCGACTTAGAAAGGCCAAAGAGCCTGGAGTAAAGAACGAATAATAATTTCTGTGAGTGCACAAACTGCCTTCTCTTCTTCAAAAATGAAAGCAGATTATATTTGTAATTGAAAATGGAATTGAAAATATTTGCACGTCAAGTGACAGAAAGATGAGTTAGAATTTCATCTCTCAGGGAATTTCCACTTCTGACCGCAGAAATAGAAATAATAAATGTAAGTAATCCTCTTAAGAACACTCTCGTTCACTTCTGCTGCTTTGTGACTGCTTGGCCTTTGGCGAGAGACTTGCAGAGGATTTCCGTGTGAGGTGGCAGTGGATGGTTGCTTTGGGTGCGTGGCTCAAGAGCAATACAACCTCAAAATTCTTTTCATTCCATTTCCTCATTTCGTGAGAAAGTCCAAAGCACTCTCAGCCCGATTCTTCCTTCTTGTCCGTCGTTTTCCCCTCACCGTCGTCAACATCTTCTCGTTTGTGGCAGAAGCAGAAAGGAAGGAGGAAATTGAAGAAGAGAAAGTAATGTGAAGTACTTGACGTGCATTTGCTTTTTGTTTCGACTTTATTTCTACGGATCTACTTAGTGAGGAAGGAGAACAGGGAATTGAGAGAAGAAGACAAAGAGAAAGTGAAGTCAAGTGAAACGGTTTTGTTTTGTAATGGAGGAGTTGGCATTTACGGGAACGAAGAAGACAATTCCGTTACGGGGTGATGCAATACCGTTGTTGTCAATAAGCTGCTGCCTGTAGTCTTCGTCCTGTTCCTGTGCCGTGTGGTCCGAAGAACACGCGACGAAAGGTTTGATATTCTGTGCAAATCGTGAAGGATGATGATGATGGCGAAAGTTGGAGTGGCTGCTCAAGTCGTCCTTCTCTCCCTCACTCTTTTCCAAATGGTAAGAAAAACGTTTCTTCGCACTCACCTTTCTGTCTCATTTTACATTTTCTATTTTCTCTCAACCTTAGTTATTACCTCCATACAATTATTATTCAAACCTTTTCCTTTTAACTTCAGTCAAAGGGAAATGGAAAAGAAAATGAATCGCCTCAACCAACCCATGTAACTACATTATGTATATCTCACAAGCGTCTCTATAATACACCGTTTACCTATGCACGTAATCATAGACATGCCTAGTCTGTAATACCTATAGGTCCGTAATAGACGTACGTCTTAGACATATTTAGGTCCGTATTGAAATAGTAAAATATGATGATGGAAATGAGGATTTGCCTTCATTTTTGTTCATTTTTGTTCATTTTTGTTCGGGTGGATGCGGAAGAATGGAGTTGAGAAAGTTGAGAAAGTTGTGTGTGGTTGGGGAGAGCGTGTAAATATTTGGGCGTGGGAAGTGAATATTTCTTAAGGGTAATAATCGTTTTGCATTTGGTTGGGGGATGAAGCTGGTGGAGTGGTCGTGCGGAGAATTGTGGATGAGATGTGGTGGAAAACAAATCAGTGGATGGCAGAGGCTTTTGTCTTTTATCCCGTGTGCTTTGTCCGGAGTGTAGGATGTGTGGTTATAACGTTATGAATATATAGCGACCCACTTAGCGTAGGAAGGAATCAGTGGAAGGTGTGGAAGAAGTTGAGACTGAGACCCGGAGACTGCTGCGGACTGAAGGCAGTTGTGTTTGGGTGGGAGTATGGAGATGGAAATGAATGTCTTATGACATCCCATAGCCACGCGAAACTACAATGGAAATCTCTTCTGACACTTTCATTGTCTTTGGCCTTATCGCATTTATTAGCGAAACGTGTCGTCTCTCTTTGTATCGTCGTCCTTTCATTTGTAGTCGCGAAGTCAGTCGAGTCAGTTCTTTCAGTCCTTTGGCGGAGCACATTGCTCCATCACGTCCTGCGTTCCCAACACTCGCAAGAAAGTCGCAGTAGTTACTGGCGCTATTCAACTCTTAAACACCCGGACGCGTGCTTTAATTAAAATAGTTAGATGTATTCGCAGATTGTATTATTATGGAAGGACAAGGCGTTTGTAGACCTCTTCCCGATACAGCTACACCCAGACGTCGCAGCAGTAGCGGCGGTCCTCGTCCAACAAGCCCTATGACAGCCCACCATATTAATTACAACATGTAACATTAGCCGACACACGTATATGTAATATATGTAAGAACGGACATAAAACTCCATCCCGCTCTGCCTATTACCCGCTTGTACTATTAGCTGTTGCAGAGAACATGCAAAGACTACTCCGAGCAAGCAATAATGACGTTGTATTTCTAGGCCCTTTCTGATTCCTTTCAGAAAGCAACGCTTCTGCTGCCATTGCAAAACAAGGAAATAGCTGTACACAACGGATCTCCCTTCCCAACTCAGATTTACATTTCATTAATATTGCTCCATGCAATGCTCCATGCAATGCTCCATGCAATGCTCCATGCAATGCTCCACCACTGTTTTTATTACGCCCGTCTCTCTCTCTTTCTCCCACTCTTCATGCACGGCCTACACACACTGCCTATACACCGTGCAGTCTTTCTACATGTGCCATAATTAAAATCCCTCTTGGCTCCCTTCCAATTCATAATAACAATAATAATCATCATAACACCGATAATTAATTACCTATGTTAATGCTCCATGTAGCACTCGTGCTTTCCCTACTCAATAATTTATTCAGCTGCGAAGCATACCATTCTATTTCGAATATTTAATTGCTGAAATGAAATAGTGCTGCTGGCAGTAACAAAATAATGAAAAAGAAAGTAGGCGGAGAAAGTGTGCAACGTGAGAAAACGGTTAGTTGCAGCCGTAGGACGTGTAAATGAATAAATGGGTGGATTAGAATTCTTGTAATTAACTAGCATCAGTAATTGTTGCTTGAAAGTGGAGGATTTTTATTGGAGTGAGAGGAACGTGGGAGAAAGCATGGTTGGAGGAAGCGAAGGCTTGCACGGGAAGGAGTGAAGGAAGGGAATATGTAATTGTGATAATGAGATTATGTGTGGAGACAGAGTCGCCTGCATGAAAGTGGAGAAGGAAGCGGAGAAACGGGAGTTTCTGGAGAAAGATGTTTGAGATTGGCAGTTCTGCTGTTGGTGGTGGAGTGAGTGCGGTGGTGCGGGTGAAAGCGGTGGCAGTCCGGGACTGTGCTTGTTCTGTATGGGCCATTGGTTGAAATAGAATTAGAATTCGTAATGTTTGGAATATTCCTGTTATAGCGTAGGAGTCACTTCACTTTGCGTTTTACTTTTACGTTATTTTATGGATCGATATGTCGAGCAGAGTGGAATCAAATGAAATCCACTCCTCCGTCCGTCCGTCCGTCCGTCCGTCCGTTTCTTCATCGCCCTATGCTCCTTCGCTCAGCCTTATTCCTTCTTGCCTTGCATTACGGAGTAACAGAAGGTCAAATGACCTGGCTCTCCCGCTCTGCTCCTTTCTTTTTGTACATTACACGGCCAATATGTATGCTAACATGTTCCCCGCTTCGTCCGTACAAATACGCTGCACTCCAACCACCACACTCTTCGTTCCACCACGGCCACTACCACTCTACATGAAACTTCCGTAAGTTGTACTTTCCAGGCCCCAGGGAACGTTCCATTGCATTTCATGACTTGTGCTGTGCCACGAGCTGCTACGGCTGCGACTCCACCAACACTTTTATTCCACTCTATGCAGAATTTGTTGATATCTTCCTCTCCATGTGAGTCACTCACTCAACAACCTCTGCATTCAATGTACTCACTTCCTCCAAACAACCATCCAACTCCCATAAATGACATTTCCATAGTAGACGAACAGATCGAAAGAAAAGTCGGGTAATTTATCTCCAGTAGTCTTCCTCCATGGAAATGAAATGTTAAGAAGAGCGATACTGTCTCTGTGTACATTCAGAAGAGAAAGGTTAGAGAGAGTGCAGTAAATAAATATTCTGTTTCGAGATGTAGTGGGATAGTGGGAATGAGGCTGCACAGTTAAGTGGTTGGAAGGAGAAGAAGAGGTGGTAGATGTTGGGGATGATATGATTGCAGTCAATGACTCGTCATTTGCATACAAAGTCCAAGGCTGTGGAAAATTGTCAAAGAGAAAGAACGATTTCCATTTCATGAGGTGAAATAAATAAGTGGGAGTATTGCATATTATGTGGGGCGTATAAGGGGGAGGATGTGGAGACATGTTTCGTGGATGTATAGAGAGAGATATTGCAGAGTCCTCTTCTTCCGCTTCCTCGTCACTCACTCACTCACTTCATTCTCAATCCACCACAAGAACAGCAAAAGTCACAGATATATTTATAGACAGAGAATAAAGAGCCAGAGAGAATTTGCTACTTTGGCACTTGGCTGGAATTCCATCGCCCACGGACAAATCCTCAGTCCGACTCTCGCTACTTCCACTCTACAGACTGCACAGCCACACACACCGAGCACAAATCCTCCAGTCCTTTCTCTTCTTCTTCTCTATTACGAACCTGCAATGCGTTTCTTTCTTTCTCTCTCCCAACTCTTTATTTCCTCGTAGTCAGACTACAATGAACAGCAAAGAATCCAGTTTACTCTTTTTTCTTTTGTTTGTGCACTTCCTGTGCTCTCTCCCCGCTCTCTTCTATTTCACGGAGTGAATGAGTGAGTGAGTATTTTACTTGAGCAGTCTGCATAATGAACAGGGCACTCCATACTTAAGGCCTGACAGAGTAAGTAAGGCAATGCTCTTTTGGGTATTTTTACTTTGTACTTTTAACATCCATCCACACACAGCGCTATGCTCCTCCATGAGTTTCACTTCAGAGAAGAAGGAAGGATGGAGAAAGACGGAAGAAAATAATGGAGCATTAAGTTAAGAAAGAAAGGTGTGAATGGCAATTCTTTATGGTTCTGTCGTCATTAGAATGAATCCTCTGCTCATCGTCTCATTTTCTCTTGTACTTTCTTTTTCACACACAACGCTCTGCCCCACACACATCTCCTTCCACGCTCACAATTTATTTCCACATTTGGCCATTTAGTCTTTACTGGTGGTAGAACATGGCAGACATTAGGTTAGGCATTGGACAGGTTAGTAGTTTGAGTAGTGGCTTGTACTTGGAGAGTGTTGTGTTGTGCTGGAGGTTTGTGAAGAATGGACTGAAGAAGGAGTCTCGTCATAACAGAACATAACAATAAATATTAATGATGGAAGCATAACTTGCTGACGACGACGTGACGACGTCCCTTTTGTATTTCCAATCATCAAAGCGAGACGAAATAATTTTTTTTATTTTATCGCTCAGTTTTTGCCATGTTGAATGTTGAAGAGTTCTTGCATCGTGGCATGAATAGTTTTACATAATTTATTATTTCTCTGACATGCTTTGCTCTTGCTCCTTCCCACCAAGTCCCAAGCCTTGCACCACTGCAACAACAGCCATTCACAAAAAACACTTCAACTACCACAAAAAGTATTTATAAATAGTATTTGTGTGATTGTGTAGTCCTATAAAAGCGTTTTTGTGGCAGAAGAGGGACTGTAGCGGCATATGGCAGGCACTGCACTGTTCTGTTGTATACAAATCATTAGCAGTCATCGATTTGCATAAGAAATGTAGGGCACGCTGCTGCTGTAGCCAAAAACACACCGCAGCAGCAGCAACCGTCGACTGTAAGTGCAGGCCTTCAATATAAGGGCAGACTACGAGTCTACTTTCAGCTCTTTCTTCTCATCAGATGTTGACGAGTGAGTGAGTGAACAAATCGAAGGATTAGTAAACCAACCCATTTATAAACTACATTTCTTTGATGACTGGAGAGAAATCCAGGTCTGGAACAACTGCAACGCTTTTTCTGGACGTGAGGCTTAAGTAATGCAGTCGCTATGAGTATAGCGTCCCTTCAGATATAGGCAGAGTGGAAATAAAGCGGGAAGTGAAAGAAAGGTTGGAAGAAGACGTGAAAAAGATGTTAAGATGACAGGCAGGACACCACCAGCCACGGTCTTCAATGCCACCACCACTACTACTGCCAAATTCACATCCAAATTCCGAACTCCCATCCACTCACAAACAAACAAATACACCCAAGTCAAAATAAAACTTTATTCAGCGGAAACAATATAACAAATACTCTTCCAAAGCCACACAAAGCAGGAAGGCGAAGTTGAAGTAGAAAGCAACGAAGAAGAACGAACAGATCTTGCCACAAAATTACGCGACCACACGTTTTGGCACCCACTTCAATCTCTTCTTCCGAAAATCCAACCAGCACGTCTCAATCAATACATTTCTTCCTTTTTCCACACTTTTACTTACCACTTCAGCTTTCAAATTCATTACTCCCAAAATATCTCATTTAATAAAATACAGATACTATATGCAGAAATGTATTTACGTTTATGGAAAAGAGCTTCGTATGTTCTTGGCACATTTGCTGGTGCAATTTGCATGATGGAAGCAGTTGAAATGATTCGTATGGTGTGTATGTACATTCTGAATTACATATACGGAGATACTAGTAGAGATAGTAGAGAAAAGAAGTTGTTGGAATTCTGCATTTCTCACTTTGGCTGGGAAGGCTGAGATGTGAGTGTGATTAATTTTGTGCGACAGTTTTTATTAGTAGTTGAGATGTGTTTTTAGAACATGACATTTTTTATGTTTGGTTGAGAGGGTCATTCGGGTGTTTTAATTCCAAACTTATTTTTATTTTATGGGCATAAGGAATGTTGTTAGTCGGTGTGCATTTATGAAGGAGTGAAATAATCCTGCATGGTGCGTGTGTGAGTGTGTGGAGACGCCAGCGGAGTTTGGACGGTTTGTGGGTGAAAGTGGCCGGGTTTTTGCTGGTTGAGACAGCTGCGGTAGCTGGAAGGGTTGTCGTAGGAGGAGGAAATATTATGAGGAATGGTAATGACTTATCTGTTGGCGACTGTCATCTTTAATGAGAAGGTAAAGTCAGGAGGAGGAATTGCAAGAACAGCTCAAAGTTTAATTTGTCTGAGTGTTTTTAGAGCCTTCTGCTGAAGCTGAAGACGTTATGTCCTCCTCCTCACTCTTCCTTCGCTTCTTCGGCTACAAATAGTCGACTTATTTCTTATCTTGTTCTTATGAGTAATGGCATTCTATTGGCCAACAAGACTTCTTCCATTTCCACAGCACCGCTCTTCTTTTACTCAGCTGCTCAACTTAGCAAAACTTTTTCCAACTCACCGAGTCACGAACCAACGACAACTTTAGAATTCATCTGCTCTGATTTCTCTCTCAAATGAAAACTTTCCCTTTTCTCATTTTCAAATACAAACTCAACTCACTAAGACTAATAACTAAAGTACAGCTCAGGGCTCTCATATTATTAGTCAAATTGAAACATGCATCTGCAAAACCTGAACACGACCTTTCTTTTACTACCTTTACTACCTTACACTTTTATTGCACTCCCACATTTACCTATTGCAACCCACTTACATACAATTGCCAGCATTGCGACTATGTAACTCTCCAGTAGCTGTAACGGTAACTACATCGCTTTCTCTCCACATTTGTCAAAGACGAAAACATTCATTTCTCGGAGTAGTAGTAATATTATTATCATTCAAAGCAACGTATAAAACTCGTTCCGTGTGTTGTGGATTGACAAAGTTGCAGTAATCCGAGAGGAGGACGAATTTTATGGTCCACATTTTTCATTTTATTTTTCATGGTTGATGGGGACGCAGATGGAAACGACGGGAGCGAATTATGATGGTGACGAATGGTCTGTTTGGTCTGAATGGAGCTCTTGTTCCAGAACATGCGACGGAGGGGTCACTCAGCAATTTAGAAAATGTATTTCCGTTCGAGGATGTCATGGAGTGTCCATCCGAAGAAAAATGTGCAATATGCAGGTAAATACAAATAACAATTATTTCTGCTTCTTCAATTTTCCCTCTTCATTCATTTGCAGTTTCTTTGTGTTGATTCTCTTGTGTTCATAATTTCCAGCATTCATAATAAATGAAGTGCTTGTGTGGTCATCAGCAATAAATGTACATAGTCCAAAAGAAAGTTGCGCAATTTGCTGAAAGTTACGAGGGAATGAAAAGGTGTTTCATTTGTCGTTCATCTTTTGAATAATTTGTGTTCCTTTAAGTCCGACAGAAGCATTATCCATGTTTCGCTTAGCAGCCCAAACTAACCCAAGGATGTGTTTACGTTACACTCAAAATAACTCTGTTGAGTCAAATATGAATGAGTTCTGTTTTATTAGTTGCCTTGCCTCAATATTGGACAATACGGAGGAGGTGTAACATTTTGGTGGTGAAAAGGTGAGAAAATTCGCCTGTGAAGAAAAGAGAAGAAAGAGCAAAGAGGAATATTTTAATGTTTTGTTGTGTTTGTTTGGTTTGGTTGTATTGGAGGTTTGGTGTGTTGTGTTAGATTTTGAATAAATTATGTCAGGAGGTGATATGACTGGAGAAAGAGACGTGTTTTCATTGTCCCGTGTTGTTTGTTGTTGGCGGGCCATTTCACTGCCATTCCAAAATAAAACGACCAACGAATGTTAAAGTGAAAAGCTAACGTGGTATTATTACTTGTTTATAAACCTTCCCGTTTTCACAGCACGGTAACCAGCCAGACCTTCGTTTTGTGTTCTTCCATTCAGAATTCAGTTCACTTTTCACCCGGCAGCAGCTGCCTGCCTGGTTTGTTCGTTCCGTTGTAGTCGTGGCGTGTTATGTAAATGGATGTACTCAACTTGTAAACATCAATTCCCATTTTCGCCTTTAAATAACTTTTATTATATTTTTATAAAAGCGCACTGCATTCCGTTCAACCCGTTTATTAGCTTTCTCTTTCTTTGTAAACGGTTCCAGTTCCAATTCAAACCGGGTTTCCAGCGTCTCCTGCACCTACTACACGACAAATGCACATTCAACGCTGAAAGACCTTCGTTTATTGAGTATATTTTATTAACGCTTTTCTCTTTTTGTGTTGTTGTAGTTTTCACCATCCATGTCTCATTCTCTCATTGATGATAAACTTTGATAATATTTTTAATAGCCGTGCTCCGAATTCCGTGACTACCGCAGCGAGCAATGTAAAGCAAATCATTTCGACTACAAGAGAGACTGGGAGGCTATCGAGGACCCGGAGAATCCATGTACTCTCATATGCAAAATAGTTGGGTCAGATTCGTATGGCAAAAAAACACCTAAAATTCGGGACGGCACTCGCTGCAAATCCGGATCACTCCATGTTTGTGTCGAGGGCAAGTGTGAGGTAATTACAATTCCCCTTTTCCACTTCATATTTCAGTTTTATCAAAGCAATTACATTTCCAGACCCGTTTATTTTCGAGGACGAACTCTCTCTCTCTCCCGTAGAATGTGAGTGAATGAACAAATCAATGAAATAATGAAATGAAATGCAGAGTCCCGCACTAATTGCCATGCAGTTGTTACTCTCGCTGTTATTAGTGCAACCATTTCGAATTTTCAAAGTAGCTGAAGATTATGATGACAATGTAATGGAAGTTAGAATGGGAATACGTTGCAGAAAGGACTACACTTTATTTTGATCCCTGGTTTTGCTGTAAGCCTCGTCGGGAATAGCTAGTGAGGAGAGGACGGGAAAAGAAAGACGCGGAGTATGTGGCGCTCCGGAAATAAGTCACACTGGGTTGTTTGTGCAGAAGAAAAGATAGTTCATTGAGACAGAAAGTGAGTTAGTGGAGAGATGATATATAAAACATAATAATAAATGCAAAAGGCAACTCTCCATAAATATTGTGTCGGTGGAGGAGGGAGAACAACAAGAGGAGCATATTCAACATATGGACAGCCACATTATGGAGGCAAAGAGCGACATGACAGTCTTTTGCTAGTTCGTTCTGCCAAAAGATTTACGTTCGCATTTCGAGCGCAGTCCTCCTTCCATGTCAACTTTCGGGTCGCACCCGGCATTACTATTCTTGTGCAGCACTCCACTATATAAGGATTCGGTTACAGGGCCCCTATCACTGCCGGGACATCTGCAGAGACTGTCACGCAAAGCATCCTGTAATGCTGCTTTGTGTTAGTTGTTAAATATGCGCTGTATATCAAAGTACATATTGTGCCGGAGAAAGTAATAGGAAATAAGAGAGAAAGTGAGTGGTGTGTGTGTCGGAAGAGCAGAGGATTTATCGTTGCGTTTCTATTTGATCAGACAGATGCTAATACTCCACTTGCATTTATTTGTTAGTCGCTCTCTGCTTCAGCAGCACACCGACGACGACGATAGCGACAATTACTTACTTTGCATTATTGTGTTAGGACAGACACAAAGGAAGGATTTGCTTTTAATGTCAGCCTCAAATTCTTCATCAAAGTTAGCCAATTACAATTAAAGAACCCGGCCACTCAAGTAATTGCCAACTAACTGCCACACTTTCCCTTTGTTTTCATTTTACTCCTGTAGTTCCACTACAACACGAAAAGTGAATAAAAGTGTGCGGTTGGTGAAAGTCGGAAGAGAAAGTTCAGGGAAAGTTGTGGTAAAAGAAAGATCCTATTTTTGGAGTTGAGAGATGTTGGAGAAAGAGAAGGTTGCCTGGAGCCACGAAGGCAAAGAAAGGGAAAAGTGAGAAAAACGGAGAAATCCTGAAAAAGATATTTTGTAAGTTTGGTTTGGTTTCTTTGATGAAGATAGCTCATGTGAAAGTCTTGTATGAGATGAGATGGATGAATTGCAAATTCGATATATGTGATTTGATTTGCAGACGGCGAACCGGAATTTTTTATATGAGAAATGAGAGAATCCACTGAGGAAAGTGAGATGTAGTGGTAATAAATAAATCGACTTTCTCCAGTGATCGAGTGACTTTCATTTATTTCCACGCTCTCCTAAACTTTTCCTGTTGAGGTATTCAAAAGTGGAGAGGGACGGGCGACGGGAGAGTGGGAGAGAGATGTCATATATGATGGGAATATATGAATATATATGTATATGTATGTATGTATGTATATGTTTATATATGTATATGTATATTTATATCAGAGAGGCCTATAGACTCAGAGGTTGAATATATTTGCAAAATATTGGCGTGCATGTAAATGTGTCGTGTTGTGTAGTTTTAAAAGGATCAAATAAATTCTATTTATTGTACGTGAGACATGGCGTGTCCCAAAAAGTTTTACTTTTGCCCTTCTTTGTTCTTCACGTTGGTATGCTGTGTGTATTAGTTGAGTTGGAATAATGTCAGAGGATCTTTTTGTGAAAGTTGTCAATAATAGTTGGCGAAATGGCTAACTCCTGCTTACTTTGTTTGGCAATAATATGAAATGTGTATAAGTATATTTGTTTGTGTATCCCGTTCCTGCGTTATTGCTATTTCTATTGTTATTGTCCCGCGTGGGTCTTTTTATTCCTAACTTTGCGAGTCACACGAGAAATGATAAACATGTTTTGTAGGTACTTGGAGGGGAGGGAGAGAGAGAAGAGTCCGCGTATAATAATAATAATATCCCGTATCGTGAATAAAATAATAAATAACTCAAAAAGTATCGGGAGGTGGAATGGCTGAGTGTGTATGGTATAATAAAGAGCCGGGTTGCTCCGTTTAGTAAAGTTCAAGAGCTGGTTGGTACCTACGTCTAACTAAAGTAGCGATGCAGAGTTGAGGAGTTGCTACGTCCAACAGACAAACAGAAAGAGCGGCTCCCGGCTCGACTGGTAAAGTTGGAGTATTGAAAGAGAGCACGCGAAGAGGAGGCCCGTGAGACATAAGTCAAAGAAAATAATAATACACAAAATCATTTATTGATTTGGCTGGATTTTGTTTATTTAGTCCGTGGGCTGTGATCTAAAAATCGGGTCACCCAAAAAAGTGGACGAGTGCGGAGTATGCGGAGGAAATGGCTCTTCTTGTACCACCACCATTTATCGATGGGAAATTATTCCCCATGGAACTTGCAGTGCCAACTGTGGCGGAGGTATGTGGCCAACCCGTTTTTCCGTCTTTCTTTTTCCCACACACTTTACTCACTCTTTCCAAAAATAAAAAATCTTCCCCTTTCATCTTCCCTTGTCATAAAATAACCAGCAAGTGCCGCCGCAAAAAATGACGACGATGAATGCAGCCTTTAACTATTCAAAATTGTCAAAGAAAGGAAAAAGTAAATATCTGCCGTTTCTCATTCAAGTCAAGCATTCGACTGAAACAATTGCGCAATCCTCCTCAAATACTAAAAATGTGTCTTCCGCCGCCCTCCCGAACTATGCTTCCCTATTTTAGTCTGCTATGCCTTTTTATTTCATTTACTCATATAATATTCTCAAAAACAAAGAACCTGAGTGAAATACAAACTACAAAAGAGTTTCACTAGGCCAAAGAAAAAACATTCAGTGAGAACATCCAAACTGGGAAAAGAAGTCTGAGGGCTTGTCAGTTCTATTGAGAGTCGTTTGATGCAATTTGTGGTGCATTCATTTATTTACTCTGTTTGATGTCATGTGATTTCAGGTCAGCGACAGGTGAACGTAATTTGCAGAAACAGTGTCACAATGGAGAAAGTTGATCAGTTCCTATGCAACTCCGCACAGAAGCCTATACGCTTTTTCCAGGCCTGCAACAACAAACCCTGTGAACCTGAGTGAGTTATTTCTTCATTTCACTCACTTTTCTTCTCTGTCTAACTTCAAACTGTAAATCACGGCTTTCCATAAGTATCCCCAGAATATTTTTAATTTAGACCTACATAAGTACAAGGGTGCTTAGGATGTATTGCTGTTCATTTTTAAAAATCGCTTTAAAATCCTGTGATTTGTTACGACCAAAAATATTTAGGCATAAATCCTTGTTCCCGAAAATGATATCCCCACAGTAAAGTTGCATTGTTCTAAAAAATAGCTTGGTTTGCTGTTGTCATTTTGCAACAGTCTCCAGTGACGCTGCTGCGATTTCTCATTTTTGAATTTAAATATTGAGTGAACGTCAGGTTTGTCACAGCAGGAGCTATTTTGTTTTTGATGAATGTGCATCTGTTCTTGGGGTATCTGCTATTGTTTCTTTTGTTTGTTTGTTTTGCAGTTGGCAAGTCGGAGATTGGACACCTTGTTCGTCTACTTGCGGTGATGGGCTCCACCAAAGAAAAATATTTTGCGTTCAAGACAAAAACGGAACTAAAGTCACGGTACGAAAACAAATACAGACGGATCAGTTCCACATTATTTATTTAGATTTCCATCCAAGCTCACTCAATCAGTCAACCACGCCAGTCCCAACAAAAACTCAAAACAATACAAACAGATGGGCGCATGAAAAAATAAACATTTTCCATCTCTTCAATGTCGTTTTCTCATCATGACATTTTCCAACGTTTTCCCCGAATAGCAAATGAGTTTATGATGGGATAAAGATTGCATCTGTGTAGAAGTATAGGTATATTTTATGTATATATGACTGCGTATAGGCAGAGGAAAGTGAAAAGAAAATAAGAAGAGTTTATTTATCTGGAAGAAGATACAATTGTTGGATAATCAGACATGATGGGTAGTATAACTTAAGTTTATATTAACTATTTACATTCGGAATAAAATGATAGAAAAGTATACGCATTAGCGACAGTGAAGTGGAGGACGGAGCGGGCGAATAAGCCGAGAAGAATGTTGTGTATCTGTTTGGTAGTAAAAGGAGCGTCGTAGGAGAAAGAGACAAAGGGAAAGCAGTTTTAGACTTGAGTGTTTTTGCAAGTGAAGTCTCGTCAGCTGAAATTAGTTAAAGAGGAACAAGACGTGTTTAAGAGCCTTTTAAGTTTCAAATCCCTGGAAGCAAGACAAAAACAGACAAAATGCTTCCTTTCTCTCCACTTTCGTATTCAGCTTTTATTATAGGAAAATAGAAAATAAGCAAGACGAAGACACCCGAATGGATAGATAGATGGATGGATGGATAAATATCTAATGTAATGGTTTCCAAAGATATACAAGAATATACTCGGAATGCCACTCTATACTTTAATAGTTCATTCTAGTTTTTAATAGAGGAATAAGGAACAGGTTTAGCGATAGACTGGAGAAACTGGAGAAACTGGAGAGAGAGAGAGCTAGAGATAGTGAAGAATGAGGCGGAGAAGGAGGGAGGACAGGACAGGACACTACAGAGTGACATAACACACTGCGATGACGACACTGCTCTTGCTATAGGAAAGGACTATTAGTCCTCTTCGTATTTGTATATTGAATGAGTAAACGAGTGAGTTGGTTTTCTGTGAAAGTGTATTTCATTGTAAAGAGAGTTGTTACATAAGGCTTGCTTTAGCACAATGAGAAACTTTCCAGAAAATCTGCTACGGACGCTTAATTTAATCGCATTTTGAGTCTATAATATTCTCCTGTCTTCAAAACATATATCTCCCATATCCAACATCCAACATCTATCTCGCTCCATGGACGGATCTCGTGTAGCTGCCGTATAAGAGTAGGGCTGTAAGTATAGGGCTGGTTACTTATAATAAAATAGTGGAGCGTCGTGTTTGAGCTTAGTTGAGTTGAGTTGGAGAGTTGCTGGTTGGTTGAGAGAGTTGAGTTGAGTCTACGATCTCTGGGATTTTTATGGGGGGCCGACGTGATTTGAATTGAATTCACTATTTGACTAACCTTTAAATTATGTAGTTGAGTACAAATACAGGATCCTCCAAATAACATTAACGTGCATGAAAACGGTGTAACAGAAAAAGGTCTCTCTCCGCGTACTTTCCCCGCTCATCTTTTCTTGCCATAATAACATAACTGCAACGTTCAACAACCAACCCACAAGAACCAAACACCCGGTACAGGGAAATGGTAATTGACATTCCAGTCGAATGTTGGCCGCTATCATCTGACGGTCTCCTCACGAGCTGCAAACGCTAACACAAGCAAATGGGAAACAGACACTCACTTCCTCCCGTCCATCCTTCCTTTCTCCACACAATCCCCAACTAACTCCACAAACCACTCACAAACACCACTTTTTTCGTCCTGGTGGTGGTGGAAGTGGTGGTGGTGGCCTTTATGATTCCAACCAACAAACCTTTCCCTTACTTCCTACTACGAGCCTCTTTCTTAATATAAAATCAGTTGTTAACGAAGAAATGGCAAACTGGGCCATGGCGAAGAAGAAGTAGAATTTCTAATAATAGTTGCGATCGTTCTGTTCTGTTCGGATATTCCACTGCCATAACACCTTCTCAATTTACTTTTCTGTTTCGGCAACTGGAACTGAGTCAAGGAGAACAGAAATGAGATGAGGAAAGTGTTCCGGTGTTTGGTGTGCAGGTTGTGGGGTACAAACTCCAAATAAAAATAAGGGACACGGAAATTCAACTTATTCTTTTAGCCTTCTTGTCTGCCGCACTCAGCCGCAATGGCGAATTTCTTCTTTTTACATGCAATTCCGGTTAGAAACAGACCAAGGGATGGACACACAACAAAGCGAGAACCTCGAATCTTTCTCTGCTCACTTTCTCTTTATTAATGAACACAACCTCATGTAATGTGCCTGCACCTCTGATTCCTAAATGCTGCATAGGCGAAAGACAAGAAAATGGTCAGGGTAATAAAGCTGCAGATTGCTAGAGGCGGATCGCGTTCGTCCTCGTCTTTGTTGTCATAATAATTGTTCTAACAAAAGGAATGGAGGAAGGCAGATCGGAATGTGACGACGTTTTTGGTTATTACGGAGGAATGGCGTTTGAGAGGCAGAGGAGCATTTTGTTAAGTCCCTGACACAGCAGACAGGAGAGACTTAGTAGAAAGTCGTCACAGGATTGTCTGTTAATCCTAAAATCTCTTGCTGCTACTTAAGAAGTCTGCAAAACGAAGAACAAGAAGTAACTCGAATGTTGTTGTCGTAGTAGAAATAGAAATTACATGAGCTTTGCTTTTACTTCCTTCCAACTTCGCCTTTCAGTGAAAGTCACCGAGAAAGTTATTATTGACGAGAGTTGTACACGGCTAGGCCTATAGGGTTTCCGTTGCGTGTGTGGCCTTTTGGACGGCATAGCAGTGGCAGAAGTCGTAAACAGGTAAATGCATTTATAAATGTTAGCGGGCCTATAAAGAAGGATATATTTGATAAGGAGGACTGCAGAGATGGCTATCAATCACACGCAGTCATTCACTCGGGCGAGTGTGTGCGATAACCAGTCCGGAGTGGCCCAATTGAGATAAATATATTTGCCAGCACAGTCTGCTCGCAGTTTAGATGAGACAAATGTGAGTCTGTCGGATAAAAGGGGAATGGAATGAATGACAGAACTGAGGGGGGAATTGAATGGTTGGACGGGGGATTGGGATGAGAAGAAAAGGTCAAAGCAGAAGAGACTCACACAAGCTGGAAGGGAATAGTAGGACAAACGGAAATGGTGGCTTAGAACTGCTGCTGTTGCAATGATGATGATTATGAATATGTTACGTGCTTTATTCTGTTCTTCCTTATTCCAATTACAAAGGAAGATTTAATATGATGAGGACGACGATGATAGTTTCAGTTTTACTTAATGCGAAAGGAATGTCTAGATTTCCTTTTGAGGTTCTTCTCAGAGTCCGTGTTGTTTGAAGGCTTTGAAGCGAGTACTTTGCTTTGGTGAGTGTATTGTTTGTTTTTGAAGTGGAGGGAAGAGTTGGAGTGGAGGGACTCTAAAGTGTTTTAAGTGACTTTGATGTGATGTGACTGACGTGACTTGAAATAGCAAAAGTGAAAGTAGTAAAAGTACATATTGCTTGCAGTGCACTGGAGAGGATCTGCCCTGGTGGTAGTAGATTACAATTTCCAGCAGTAGAAACGACAAACAAACAAATCGCGTCAGTGAACGAAACGAGGGAAAGAAGGAACAAAGTAGGACTAGACTTGCACTTGTTCTTCTGCAGCAGCAGCGATTGAATGCTACAACAGCAATTACTTTGCAAAACTCATACAAAATGCAAAACAAGTCTACATATGCATATTAGGACATTCCTAGTACTTCCATCCATGTAATGCCAGAAACTATTTCCACAATCATACATTTCCGCAATGCAAGACAACATATTATAAGCAAAGCATATAAGCAAAGTAGTAGAAGTATTAGGCAGAAGACGTGTAAGTGCGGTGTAGTCTGAAATGGAAAGGAGAAAGAAGCTAGAAGCTGCTGTTGGCAGAAGACGAGCAAGAGAGAAGAGTACAAGTACAAGACTACAAGGGAGAAGAAGTAATAATATTTCATAAGTAGAAGTTGAGTAGCGATGAGACTTGAGAGAGACAAAGTGGGAAATATGCAGAAGCGACTGGAGCCAGGAGCCATGGAGAATGTTGGAGAGGCATCGGGCAGAGCGTTGGGAGAGTTAAATTACAAAAGTGTTTGCAGTGTACAGAGAAATAGAAGTTCTCTTTGTCGTAAATGCTTTCGCTCGTATTACCAGAAGAGTAGTAGAACTTTGTGTACGTACAGCTAATTCTAATACAAGTAAAAAGGGTTCTGCCGTTTTATGATGCAACATCAAAAAGAAACAAATCGATGCCAACTCAGCACAACCCACCAACTACTAACAGGAATTCCACGTTAACTCACATACCTACACAACACACCATTTACAACTACAACAACTACAACAACTACAACAACATCATAACACTCGTCCACTAAAAAACAACGTCCCACTCTCCGCTTCCAAGTCTTCCTCCCAGTCCACTCGCTTCATTCTTCTTCATTTCCAACAATCATCCACCAAACGAATTCCACTTTGCTTCATTCTTATAATCATCACTAAATAACCCAAATAAATCAACTCCAAATCATTCCCCCTATATACACTATACACAATCTTTTTCCAGTTTTCACTTATTCTTCCGCACAGAAAAAGTTGGGAGCAGAAGTTTCTTTTTGAGTGTGAGTGGTTTTATTTATGGTTTCAATAATGAATTGATAGCGTAAAGAGATATTGAATGAGAAAAAGGGATTCTGCTAACCAAGTGACTCCGATATTGCTAAGCATCTGTGTTAATGGAGTCTTTTTCTACAGATTTTATCAGAAGTCTTGTAGTGTTGTAGTTGGAGTAGTTGTAGTAGTCGTAGTAGTTGGTTGAGTGTGTTTGCAGAGTAGGAGCAGCGGTAGTCGCACTAGGAGCAATAACAATAAGAAAATATGAGAAGAGAGACTGAGACTGTTTGGTTTGGGTGTTTGGTCCGGGTTCTTGTTGTTTAGGACGCTTCACTTGCTTCTCTCAATTCTCTCTTCTTCTTCTGCGATCCATAAGAGAGATTTTTGTGATGTGCAATGTGAGCGAAGCCATTAAGGATGAAAAATGCTATCATGAATAAATAAACGACTTAGTGTGCAGCAGAATTGTAGTTGGTAAGTAGTGCACTTTAGGAGAGGAAGAGGAATAGAAACAGAAATAGGCTCGAACAGCACAACCAGCAAGGCAAACGTCGAGAATAAAAAGATGAGGAATTTGCTGGAGTCTTGGCGGATACAAATATCTGAGTGGAGAGACACAGCCCAGAGAGCTGGAGAGGAGAAGATACAGAGGAGATTTTATTAAAGAGAGAGAAAGGATTGGTATGTAGAATGGAAGGTGGAATTGGACGTGGGAAAGGAAGTAATGGTAATAAGTAAGTAAAAGGAGACTTTCTCCACTCCGATACTTTTTTCTCGTCTCCACTTTTCTTGTGTGACGAAGCTTGGAAATACTTGACGAGTTGTTCGGATTTCTTGTGTATAATTCTGTGCACATAACATGCATGGATGCGTACGTGGCATACAACAACGAACAACAACCAACCAACCGCACTCAAAGTACAAAAGTTTTTGCGGATCGGAGTATAATCATAATATTTTTCTTGACGCATTTTTGTTTTTCTTTTGGAAAGAGAAACAGAGAAGAGAGAGAGTCGTTTCTTGTGCAAGTGTAAGTTGGCTAAAATATTCATATGGGATTGTAGGGCAGTGGGTCTACTGCTGTCGAGAGAGAGCTAATTTTAAGTCAAAGGTTAAAAAGGAGCAATCCAAAGCCACGTCCGCCCCTTCGTCAAATCAACACAACTCGCAACAACCTCAGTTTAAATACCAATTATCAAATCGCCGCTGTGTACTTAAAGAAACAAAACTCTTTCTCCGTAGAAAAGACTTTCTCCCTCTTTCCTTCTTTCCCGTGTTAACTTCGGTGTTGAGCTTACCAGTGTCCGTGAGTTGTTGTGGTGCCTACTCTGCTCACTTTGCCTGTGTAGAACAAGAACAGAAACCTTATCTCGGATTTTTAATTTGCATATTGCATGTCGGGCTCTACTTCTTTCTTCATTTCTTTCTCTGTGGGCAACATTAAAATTCAAAAACTATTTCTAGGTTGATTAAGATTTTTCCAGACTTTTCCAACTACTTACTGCCTGGGTATTTTAGTCTTGCTCTCTTTATTTTAAGATCCACGACTCCTTTGTGCATTTCTTGCTAATATTACACCACACAGGTATTTACTCTTCTACTCTGCTCACTGAAAGAGAAAGAACCTTGGAGGTAATAAAGTAATAATAATTTGTTCCTTATAAAATGTGAACTTGGGACTGTGGACACGGTATGAGTAGAAATGCTACGTCAAATGTAAAATCTGAAGTCGTTAGCTTTGATTCAAGTTGCAAATGGTTCAGCAAGTAAATTCGCCTTCAAAATCTCACCGCAATTATAACTCACCGTAAAATAACTCTTCGCAAATCCAACATTTTTGAAACAACAATGATCTCTTCCTATTTGCTATTTGTATGTATTTATGATCATTTATTTATTCTTTATTTTTTGAAATTAAATATTCACTTATCGTTTTTGGCAGATAGTTTTGATTAATTTTCATTTTGACATTTTAGATCTACAAATTGATCGTCAATGATATATGGCGGCGAACTGAATTTTCAGTGAGTTTTAATTGTGACCGCTGTGTTTTTTTTGCTGTGGGTTATGTTGGTGGAGTTGCATCCGGGGTGAGATGCAAATGCGGTGAGATGTCTGCGGCGATTTGTGATGCGCTGAGTCATGAGTTTTGTTTTGGGCGAATTCACGTAGAAGCATCGTGTAATGGACATGGCATACATATGAGAGACGCGACTGAGCCGGCGGCGGCGGGTAATTTTACTCTGCGGATCGTGTAAAGCGAAAGCGTTTTTGCGGTTGTTGTAGTTGAATGGATTCTCCAAGTACTGCGTGTTCCACGACGACATAGTGCTTTATTTGGTTGTGTGTTTGGATACAGGTAGCCGATAAGCTTTGTCACCATGTTCGTAAGCCCCCTGTTCAGGAAGTCTGCTTTGTGGAGCCTTGTCCCTTCTGGCATGCTGGACCATGGTCTGCCGTAAGTTTCTAAATTGCTTTACTCAATCTCCTACTTAGCAAGCAGTCTGATAATTCTAAAAACAAACATTTGTTCTTATTAAAGTAATTCTTTTATCTCGGCTGAAACACAACTTGTACTTTTCCAAGAAAGGTTAACAGCGTTTTATGATTGGAGTTGTGCAATTAACCCTGACACTCTGACACAGTCAACAAGATGATGATGGCTGCTGACCCCGTTGAATGTTTTTTGCGTAATGCTTGCTAATATTGTAATAAACGTTTTGTTTACTTTGGAAGTGTTCCACGTCTTGTGGAAAAGGCTACATCACTCGTAGTGTAAATTGTCGAACTGCGAAGGATGAGCCTGCGACGAATTGCGACCCGAAACTGAAGCCATTTGACAGCAAGAGATGTTCGGAAATGATTTGTCCTTCCACGTCAACAACCACAACAATGAGCACAACGACAACCACGATAACGTCAACGTCGAAATCGTTTGCTCCGACTGTTACCATTGTTGCCACTAAAGTTTCAACTCCACCAACGGCGAATAAACCGGGTCGGAGGAAAACTACCATGAGATTAGAGATTAGCAGCACTCAGAGTCCCGCGACGACCACACTGCCCAAATATCAGTACAGAAACAACATCATTAGCAATTACTTGGTGTACCCCACTGCGAGTGCAGGAGACGATGCAGGAGACGGTGAGTTTTCTTCCCATTCAAACCGCAGCAGCTCTCCTACCTCCCCTCCACTTCCTTTCTTCTCCACCATTCTTCTTTTCTCCTTACTTGTTACTCCACAAATCCTCCTTCCTCTCCATTCTTCTTTTCACTAACGTCCAATTTAGTATTTCTTGCAACGCCAACTGGCAATGTTGGATGTAATGCTCCACGATGTTGTTCCATTAAAATACGTTCATTTTCATTGAGACTTATATTGTGTAATAATGCTTTAGGTTGTAAGTTTTAATGAATATTTATAATAATGAGCTTTTATCATGGGTTGTGTAGATTGGCCCCAGGAACACACTCTGCCCTTGATTCAACCGTATCCTCCCATGGACAATGCTGTTCTCTTTGATCAAAATGCTATTCCTTCGGAACCCACGTAAGTTTTCTCTTTGTACTTTTCCGCTAACTTTCCCTCTTTTACGACCACCACTTTCCAGAGTATGATATCAATTTGCAGAAGAGCTGAAAAGATTTTTCTAGACTCTGCGTTGATAATGATGAAATGATTTTATTAATAAATTAATGAATGAGTTCAGCAGAAGATTAGATGCGCTAAAGATCTATTTGTTCGTGATCAAAGTTCTTAAGCGAAATTCGCTACCACTATATCCGTGTATTTTTCAGTCTATAAAGCTTCCCGATGCGAATTTTTCTTGTTAGATCCATTTTCCACTAATATAGTGGTTTAAGCGTATAGCAATCATACCGCAGAAACTACAGAGAAAAAAGAGCCCGACGGAGTTACCAAAACTATGCAAGCGGCACGCTTAGAGCTAACCCACTCCGATTCACAAGAGAAATCAAAGTTTCACTCTATTTCTATTTGGATGAATAAAAATACTTACTTCACTCTATTTCTATTTGCATGCAGTTGCTGTACCTACCTCCGTTAAAATTGAAAATTCCTCTCGCTAAAAGTATTCTCTCAGTTTCTCACTCCGTGTTCATTATAACCACCAATTCTGCACAAAATCATTTTCAATAATATAAATACTAATGACTTTGACTACACGATGAAGGGGAAGAGACCGTGAGGTCCCACAGTCCCATATACGACCTAGCGAAATAATAAGCGAAGCAGAGAAAAACTAATTTCTGCTGCATCTTGCAGCCCCACATAATTTTGAGCACAATGGAAGTATTTGTGAGATAATTTTGTTAAAAGGAAAGTTTAGGCGACGATTTGAGAGTCGGGTTGAGAAGATTTTGGCGGTGACAAGAAGAAAAGGTGAAGGGACAGTTTTATTTTGTGCTGGGAGGTTTGGGTGTGCGTCTGTGGAGTCTTTTATGATGAAATGACCTGATGGTGGAATAAACGGAGTAAATTCACTCGAGAAGATGAGAGAGTGAAGGAGAGGAGTTTCATTCAAAGGATTCTCATTATTTGCAGCTTCTGCCAGTTTAGAAAGGAAGGAAAGTGAATGGGTGAAAGTACGTGGAGTAAGTAAGCAGGATTACTGCGACTACAAATGCAGAGGCCGTGGTGGCGGCAGCAGGAGGAAGAGAGAAAATGAGATAAGTTAAAAGCCAAGCTGTGCTTAATAAGAACGGCTCACTCATCTCATCTCTCTCTCTACCCATCTCATAATAATACGCACAGCCAGACAATATCCGCCACTATAATCAACCCAGAAATAATCAGGGTCTGCGTAGGTTGTAATGAACTGGTAACGTATGTAGTAATGATAATAATAAGTAAACAGATGAAGATGAGGTTGGTTATTGTGGTGCTGCAAGATTCTCCGAAATAAAAGAACGCGATGCAGGTTGAACTTAAATTGAGATGCGGAGGCAGGAGCGAGGAGAAGGGACAAGGGAGCTAACAATGCAAATTATGATAATTAAGCGGGGAGCCGGGTAATGTGAGGTTAGGTCTGGGTCCTGTGTGTGCAGGTTGTTAGTAGTTGTTTTGGAGTTTTTGGATTGTGTAGATGTCTGTGTACAATACAGTCGGAAATAACGGGGAGTCTTCCTTTGGACGTTTATTAGCAGAGAGAGCGAGAGAGAGAGACGAGAGACGTTTATTCCCAGCCAAAGCGAAAGCAATTAAAAGTGTTGTGAATTATTTGGGGTGTATTAATTTAAATTAGTTGTTTTGTTGCAGCTGCAGCAGAAAGACAATTCTGCGAGTCATTCCTGCCTTTGTCTCCTCCTCCTCATTTCTCCTCCGCTCCAATTCTGTCTGCGAATGTTGGTCTGGATAATATTTGATGATGTAATTTGTGTGATGAAATGAATTATTTGTGTGTTGGTTGTCTTGTCTGTGTTGTGTTCCTGTTCAAGTTGAAAAAGTGCCAAGGCATGACAAGACGTGGTTTAATTTCCTTTTGAATTTTCAGTTTGGGTCGTTTTGTTTGTTACTAAAAATGTGTTTGTGGTTTACAGCAAAGTCAGAGTTTACTTTGCGTGCGGATGGTTATTTCTGAGGTAGGGATGACATCATGATTTTCAAATTTACTAATCAAATGAACATTGACTACCACTGCACAGCACCATCCGCACAAAGGCACATTCTCTTGTACTTATTAACTTATTAACTTATTCTATAGTAACTCTTATTCTAGTCATTCTAGTAACTCTAGTTCTATTCTAGTTCGATTCTAGTTCGATTCTAGTTCTAGCATTTATATTTATCTAGTGTAGTCCTCTATTCATATTAATCGTTAACATCTTTAGTTCATAACTGCACTTATTTCCATAAATAATTACCAACTTCAAATATAATTAATACCTTCGTCTAGTCATTCTCACTGTCAAACCTGTGTCTGTCTCTGTCTGTATTCGTACTACTCTCTGTCGTCTTTTGTCGTTCTTCTTGTTAACTCTGCATGTGCATGAACACATCTTTCAATTTGTTAGTACTTGTTACAATTTGTTAGTACTTGTGCTCCAAAGACATACACAGACACGGCATTTCTACATTCACTTTCTCCACAAGTAGTGCAAGTCAACTAACGCAATAAATCTTCTCTACCAAAATCCCAGTTTCCTACTCAAATTGCAAAAACAAATCAATTTCTGTACAGAAACATTGTGCGCAAATATATCGCGGTTTTCTTGTTTTGGGCATGAAAAAGGAGAAATAATGATTATGAGAAAGGAGGATGCTTTGACGAGAGAACGTTGATTAGTTATTTTGTGAACTGCGATTAATCACTCCGGGAGTGTTTATTTCTTTGTAATCCTTGTCTCCGCCTTTTGCCTTGAACGATGATGAATATTAACATGCGTGTGTGTCACAAAAGGGGGTTAAATTGCTGCACCTGTAATCGGAATGGGAGGGTTGGCTACGTAATAACAAAGGAGATTGTCATACGCAGTAGACTTGACGGACATTGAGTAGCGGAGGATTTATTGTGGTAGTGGATTGACTAAAGTAGAAAGAAGTTCTTAATTGGAATATATTTGATAAGAAAACCACGCTGACACATTGCCCTGCTTTTGAAAATGACATAACTTTGATCTGATAGTGCCCGTTTAAATGAATGGTGCCAATTACGTGAAATTGGCATTCGTCATTGAAGAACGAAGGATTTTAGTTTTAAGACGAAAACTGTGTTTGTGTGGTGCAGTTTCGTTGCGGAAGAATGGGGGCCTTGCAGCCACAGTTGTGGGGAGGGAACAAAACGGCGAAACGTCAACTGTAAAATATTTCTAGAATTCTCCCGAACAATTGCCACTTTACCGGATAAAGAGTGTCCAGGACCCAAACCGTCTGAGACGGAAACATGCATCAATCTTCCATGTCCACCAGCCACGTAAGTTCTCCTTTTATGTTCACATTTCTGATCCGCTATTACAACTTCTACAGCCACTGCCACTATTACTGCGATTATTATTATTATTGCTCCCATTGACTCTCTTCCACATTCTGCCTAAAAGTGCCTACAGTGCCTAGCCACAGCAGAGGAGAACAGCGATGAGTTGTTTGGTTCTTTCCAATTTCTCCGGTTGGTGGTGGAGGAGATGCAGAGACTGGAGAGCAGAAGCAGTTGAAGAGAGTCGTAACAAGAAAAGATTCATATTTTTATGGGATTTGTGTGTAAAATGGGATTTGTGGGATTTACGAGAGTGGAATGTGAAATGAACGTCAATAACGACGGACACGATTTCAATTTGAACAGAATGAAGGAGTTGCACAGTTGAATTCAAATCCAAATTCAATTTGGGGGATCATGTGAGTTCGACGTGAGTCATTTCAGACAATAATCCTGCAAAAAGAAGAGAAAAAGAGTAAAGAACTTATTACTGCCACTACCAGTCAACTGCACCGCCGACTTACTTAACCAACCAAACACACTTACAACGTTTTCATTTCCCTCCGTACGACTCTCTTCTCCAGATCACTCTCTTTGTCTTTCTCCTCCTACTACCAGAACTACCACCACAAGGACAGTTTCAGAGGAAGGAGGAAAACGAAATGAACACTCAACTCATTGACTTAGAAAGAAGCAGAAATGGCAATTGCTTTTTCTTGGGAGCTGAAGAAGGAGAAAGTGGAATTGTGTTTCTGTGGGTGATGGTTTGGTAGTTTGTTGAGGCTGATGATTTTGGTGTAATGTATGATGTTGCAGAGATAAAGCGATGGATGACTGGAAACCTCATTATCCACATGACGGTCCGTCAGACTGGAATATGCGAATGGCTCTTGCCGATTCTGCCGCATTATCCTCCGACTCTTACACTTACGACGCTCCCAAAGGAAAAGTCGCTGGATTACCGCCCGGTATAAATATGCAAGATATGACTTACTCATGGAAAGTCCAAGGATATTCCCCCTGTTCGGCTCCATGTCTCGGAGGTACTTAACAATTTATATCTCTCGCTCCTTTAATACACACACACTGACGACACACTCATCATCGTCACTTACGACGACGACTGACACACATCAAATCCCATCTTTAAACCCTCCATCCATTTTTATTACAATTTCATTTTATATGCGCCCTGTATTTCCAGTAAATGAAAATAAATCACCGAGAATTGTGTTTTCGTTTTCAAAAGGAAGTCAAGAAGCGATCGTGCAGTGTTTGCGTGACTACGACGGAAGAGTTGCAATGCCCGTTTTATGCATGGACAAACCACAACCCGATATTCCAACAACAAGAACATGCAACGACCACGTTTGTCTTCCCCGCTGGAACGTCTCAGATTTCGGTCCTTGTTCAAAATCATGCGGCGGGGGAGTGATGACACGAGACGTAATTTAAAACAATTGTCCCGATTCAAAATTTCTTTTTCCATTCCGTTGATCCCTGGCGGTGCTTATCTGTATGAAGAGTCATTTGGTAGTTGAGTGCATTGAAGAGTGCACGTGGAACAAGTGAATTGCGAGATTACTGCTCTTTTTATGAACTGAGAGATTACTCGGACTTGGAGGAGTTGAAAGGCGAGTGTGTTTGGTGCGGGAGAGAGCGGGTATTGTAGAAGAAATGCATTAGGAAAGCGTATAGAGCTGCAGTAAGTAAGCGTGGATGGTTCCGCTGGTTGGTTGGGTGGAAGAAGACTTTCTTGGAAGAGAGTGAAAGTAAAGTGAAGTCTGGAAGAGTGATTCGAGTCTGTCTCTTCCTTCTTCACTCACCCAACTCCGTCGGTCTCAGTCCGTAGCTTTTCATCTTTGTCCATTCACCCATTTGTACCAGAATCAATTCTTCCCAAATCAAATCTTTTACTTTACGACGACTACACATTTCTCCGTATGACTTCACTCGCTTCTTCCACTTTCTCCTCCAGAACAACTTCCAGCAGCAGCAGTCGCCACATGACACGACCACTTGCAAGTCTCTTTATACAACATTTCCTCTTTTCACTCACTTTCCCTCTCTCTCCCGTTTAGTGCTCCAACAAAAGAAAACAGCACACAAGTGATGGTTGCAAAGAAAGAAGAGTTCAGTTCAATTGAGACGCTCTCTCATCTTACTCCCACTGCACCAACTCGCTCAGCTCTTCCTTCCACCAAGTCTCAACACTCCTCCAGTTCCACACTTTCTCTCGCAGGCAATCCGATTCTCCGAGTAGAAAGTAGAAAGTAGAAACCCAATGCTTTTAGCGAATCAATCCATTTTATTGCGATTTTTGCCTAATTTTTTACAAGTACTCCCGTTGGAAGTAGTGAAGGCTGTCATAAGTGAAAAATGAACGGTTGGATGATGTAAAGGAAAATAAATGAATTTGAATTTCGTTATTAATTGTGCCATGCTTTGATTTTAGGTGAATTGCATTCACGAAGTGACTCGGGGGAACACAGTGATAGTCCCAAATGGCATTTGCGCGCCGCCTGTGCCGAGGACAGAAATGTTATGTAACACCGTCAACTGTCCTCCCTACTGGGAACCCGGAGACTGGAGTCGGGTAATTTCCTTTATATTGCCTCTAATAAAACTTAGCCACTTCATTCCAAAGGTCGATGAGAAAAGTGCAGCGCGTCTTTCTCCTTCACTATAAAGGACGAACAAATCTCTCTGCTCTCTCACACAGACACACTGCAGTTACTACAGACACCACAGAGAGTGGAAGCAGGACATTCAGAATCCGTCACTCTTTTTCTTATCGCAAATTGCACCACTAAACGCTTTAAAATCTTTAATTTATGATGCTTCTTGAAGTTATTGCGTCTATCTGTGTTGTAATGGATAAAGCAAGTGGAGACTTGTACAGCGGGCAGAAGTGGAAAGAAGAGAAAGTGTGACAGGGGAAAGGAGAGAAAGTGGCAGTTTTGACACTTCGGTATTTAAAATGAATTTTTTGGTGCAGTGCTCTAGGGAATGTGGCCAAGGGAAGAGGACTCGGCAAATTCATTGCAAGCAAGTGATTGCCTTGGGTCAAGTTGTGGAGTGGTCGAATCCTGAAGGGCATTGTACCATGTCAAGGCCAATGGACAGCCGTCCCTGCAATAAAAAGCCGTGCAGTAACCGAAAGGTACGTCAAATAGCAACGTAGACGAAAACATTTCTTGCACATTCTCTTTGGAGACTCGGAAAGTTGTTTGGAGGAAGGGAAAGTTAGAAGAAGAATGTTGGAAATATTTAGTAAAAGATACATAAATAAATACATTAACATAATGATCTTCCAGTTGCTCGTCCTCTTCCTTTCCGCTCTTCGTCTTCTTTATTGTTCTGTCAAAATGCCAAAAAAGTAAACAATTCTTACATACAAAATGTTGGACATGAGCCAGCCGTGTATAGCGTAGCATATAACACAACAAGGCTAATACACTTACAGACTCACACACGCAGCTTAGCAAAACTCAGTAGCACTTTCTTAGCAATGGTAGTGAGACACTGAGACAAGACTCTTCCAAACTTCCAACTGCAGCCCAACACACAACACCACCAGAACGCATTCAACGAACAACCAACTCACACACGTTTACATAATGTAAAGTAAACATCCAAACTAAAAACTCCGGTTGGTCATTATTATAGACACAGAAGCATTGTACGTGTGTGTGTGTTTCGCTTTGTGTTTCGCCCGTGGTGCTGGGCTTACCTTTGGCTGGGCTCTAATTCTGTGGATATATTTCACTTTTAAATTGCGATTGTTGTTTCTGTGTGTGTGTTGTGTTGGGGTTGCAAAGGAGGGAAGTGTTTGGGTTGTGGTGCTGTGTGCTTGTGCAGTTAGTGCTATGATGCGGCAGTTTCTGTCTCCGTACTGATGCTTTGCGAAATGGACGTCATGATTTATTATTTTAAGAGGCAGAGCGAGTACAGGGAGCAAAGGACTTGGCTAGAACATGCAGAAACACATATTTCTCTTAAACGGAGCAAACGGAGAGGTGAAGGAAAGTCGATTAAAGGAAGAAGACATAATAGAAAGAGAGAAAGTGGCGGAGAAAGTGGAGAAGAAAGTGGAGAAAAAGAGAAAGTGGAGTTGGTTTTGGGAGTGTGGCATTATGGGGAAAAAGAAAAGATGAGATTTGGGATCTCATTGTTTAATCTGAAAGTGTCTAGGAAAGTTGTTAGCCGGAGGACAGCCTCTGGAGTGCAGTATCATTGGCAGTGGGATGGCCGTAGCATGGTCAGTAATGACAATATGTTCCAGATAGGTAGATGCAAGGTAGAGCTTCAAAAATGCACTGGAGAAAGTCTGGAGAAGGAGAAAATAGAAATCGGCGACTGTTTTTGCTGCTGCTGCGACTGTTTCAAGTTTCATTAGGTGCTCATTTATGCATGACATGTCTTTGTGTCAATGCGGGCAGGTGGAGAGGGAATTCTCTTTTACTTTTATTCCTCCAACCAACCAACTCCCGAGTAGACCATTGTGCCCTGTAAGTAGTACGAGCACTGCTGGAGAAAGAGAAATGTATTCAAATGTGTTATTTCATGTCCTGTATTTAACTGTGGCTCCATACAAATGTAATTTAACAGCCGCAGTATGACTTTCGCTCTTTTCACTCCAACCAACTCCTTTCTCCAAGTCCTACCAGCCTCGTTCCTCCATTTCCGTCCATCCACCCGCAACTAAACCCACTCATCCTCGTTCAATGATGCTGCGGGAATATTCGCTAATTCATTTTGTATTGTGTTCCTTTGGACTGCGTGGAAATCAGCAGATTCAGTCAATTAGCCCCACACCTTTCACCTATATCCAAAGTGAATGGAAACGCAAATTGTCTCTGACGGTGAAAGGAGAAGCCAAAGTGTTCCACGGAGTTTCTCCGCTGCGGCTGCACTGTCCGGCTGGCAAGGAAGTGGACCGTTCCCGTGTAATTTGGATGAAGGGTCATGAGTACCTCGCAGACATCCTCAACAAAATCAACCGCAGCAATAAAAATAAAATCCAAGTTCTCACTAAAAATGCGGTTCTCAAAATACACAACTTGACATACAGCGACAGCGGAATTTACACCTGTCTCAGTAAATCTTGTTCCAGTTCCTTTCAACTTAATTGCGATTAAATATGTAGGAACGTTTAATTGAAGTTTGGATTTATTTTTGCAGTTAATCAGCAGCCAATATCGAATTTAACTCTAGCGGTCGTCCCCTTCGTAGGTAATCGTTGCCTTTGCCTTGAGACACATTTTGTGAGCGTTTGATGCTAATTCTTTCATTTGTGTTGTGTAGGAACAAGAGAAATGAGGTCATCCCGGAATAACATTCACCATTTCCACGATAGTCGATTGTTGGCCGACCAGCAGGTCTGGGACTCTTTCTAATTCTCTCTCCCCAAGCAAAGCTCGGGATTTAATATCCAATTCATGAATGATAAATTATGTTTTGATATGAAGCAATAATGGAATTGTGCTGTTTGATTTTCTTGTGCAGCTCGTAGCGTCCGAAGATAATGAAAGAGAGCATCACAATCACAACAGCCACCACCATCACGATCATGATGAATCGAGCAGTAGCGTGGTTCTACTGACTCCGACGTCTAAACTCTTCCTCAGTGCTTCGTCTTCCTCGTCTCGACTAAAAGCGCCGTTTTTCTTTTTACGAGACATTTCTTTAATCAAAAGGATCTTCACCTTCTAATAAATCACGAAACAAACAAAGAATAATAATACATTACATATAATCAAAAGTCAGGAACTCTTCAGAGTGTGATTTCCTCCGGTGTCGACGACAAAGTTGAAAAAAGGAAAACTTCAATCGTCATATTATTATTAACTGAAATTATAAATAATTATTAAAGAGGATGAGAAGATGACGAAGAGTAGTTCTTTAGGGTTATTATTGTTATTGATGTTGTGAAGAGATAAATGAAATAAATTCAATCGGGTGAATGAAAATGAAAGTAGAATGAATGTTGCGTGAGAGACTTTCGGTGTTCTAGTTGCTCTCCTGTCTGATACTCAAAACCTATCAAAAATTACGAATTGTCGTAGCGGACTTTATGTAAAAATAATATCAAAACTAAAATTCTTCGTTCCTAACTTTAAATTTCTCGAGAAAATAATAAACATTTGTGATATGACACTACGACGACAATTTGCTACGATACCCAAAATGTCATCTCTCTCTGAACATCTCTGTATGTCTTAGAAATGGGTGGATATTCCAGACTTCATCTAAACTAACCAACGAACTTATAAATTATCCATGGAATTTTCAGTTACTTATTCCTTTCTATTTTCAGTTCACATTTCCTTTACTTTCACCCACCCCATAATAAATGTTTTTCACAACAACTACTAATAAAACAATACTCTTGAATGTAGATACAAAAATACGTGAATAAAATCCTTGTTTTACAGCAGTCATTCTACTTTTGCTTTCATCAATGAGGATTTATATATAGATGTATTATAATTATATTCAACTTCAAATAAATGGTTCGTTTACTGAAATGACTCCACCAACCAACCTTATACAGCCTAATTTATCGCTTAGAATAATAATTTGTTTTTTGCACACCAAAACATTTCGTAAATGAAATACAGGATAAATAATTATTCTAAAATAAAAAATAGACTGCATTACTTTCACTTTCCTAAAATACATTTGCATTTTTTAAATTAAAATTTAATTGAGTGAAACACTGAAAAAGCATTTTGAGTGTTTTCCATTCTATTTTATTTCAAAATATTTTCATGTGTTCGATGACTTTCTACATTTGACATACATTTACTACAACAGGAAAGGATAGAATGGGCAATGAATAAAATTATTTTACATAAATGAACTAATGAGACAAAACATGACGCCCTTTCAGAATTCTTAACATGATAATTCTACGTCCAGAATGAGTGGAGAGTCGCTTTTTCCAGCCGTGCGATCGAATACGTTTCGTTTCTTTGGGGCGTGGAAAATGGTCTCTCATTATTGTCCGCACTATTGTTAACAAAGGGCGCGTAGTGCCAGCACTGGCACTTAGCAAATTATTTGATGGATTTTCATGCACTTTCCTTGCTGCAGCCAAAATTGACATATTTTTGTTACAGTTTGGTGATGAGAACAGTGAACTTCCTGGCAACCCTTCCAAAATTCTTCGGTTCAAACCTGTGGCCTGCATAACAGATCCGTTGAATCCGCTATAAATAAATAACACATTTCAATGACTGCACTTTAAAAATCATAACACGAATAAATTAATGTTTTTCGATTATGTAGGCTGTAGATGGAATACTGTTAAATTCATAATTACCGTAATGCAAAAAAGCAGTTCCGCAACGCTTGCATTTTCACACCCTAATGCTAATTTTTAATCCGGAATTTTTTTACAAACTGTCTACAATTTTGCATAAAATTTTTTTAGTTTTATCACAAAATTTGTTAAAAATGTTTACACTTGTGTTTTGTGTTGATCGGTTTGTGAATGTATTTGTGGCTGCCGCCAAATAATTTGGAATTGTTTATCTTCTCTGCCTGTATGAAGCGACGTCCGTTTGATGTGAATTTAACCCACCTGCTCTGCTTTGAAAGTGTTCCTTGTTCTTCATGAACGCAATTTCAAATGTCAATTATAATTTGAACAATTTTAATATAAACAAAATTATTCAATTTATTCATAATAATTTAAATTAAATAACAATTTTTGTTTCACAAGTCAAACTGTCAAAAGAGCAAGACTTGACTAATTCTTTTCTGTAATATCATTTGAAAAACGAATTAAAAAATATTAAAATACTAAACTTTAATTTAATTTCTCCTCTTGCGCACTCTGGAAATTCTCCATGAGTTAGGTTCTTCGTATTTGTTGTACAATGGTTCCAGTCGCTGATTTTTCTTGAATTTAGACAATTTTGTTGGATCCGAAAATCGAAAAAATGCGGGCGCATATTCTACTAACCATCGGGGGTCTATTGTAGTGACTTCTCTCATATATTCCTTTGTTGTTTGAACCAATTCATGATAAACCACCCACTCCGGCTGCCGATTAAAAATCGCACTTGATGGATGAATATAAACAACTTGAGAGTCTACGAGAGTACGGTATCCCTCCTGGGGGTCCTTCTTGGCAGCATTTCGAAAGAATCCCGAACAAATTGCTTGTTGAACTTTTGCAGTTGATTTTCCGCATGAGACAACATCTAGTTTGTGTCTAAAAAATTAAGCTGTTATTAATATCGCGTGTTCAATTTTCAATTATATTCTAACCTTATAAATATTCGTTATGTAATTTTTGTTTTACCTGTCCATAATTCCCAATAATTGTTTTCTCACATCCTGCGCTCTTTTCAGCGTTCGAACTTGAATAAAATTTTCATAACACCAAGCGGGGGCGAACTTATTATTTTTCCAGGCATTGTAAACGGCAAGCAATGTTAAATGGTCTCCTTCTGTTTGATGAAACTTTGCTTTTCTTTGATCGGCTAATTGCTGTTTATCTTTGGGTCGGTAGAAAACATTTTGAACAGAAAGCATGGACACAATTGTTAAAAGTTCTTCGGAGCATCCGAGTTGGACAGACATAATGACAACTTTAGACAAGGGAGGCTCCAGAGGAAATTCTGCCATCCGTCGACCCAATCTTGTGAGAAGTCCTTCGTCGTCCAGAGCTGAGAGAGAGTGAAGCTGTTCCAGAGCCATTACAAGAGCTTCAACAGGAGGGGCGTCCATGAAATCAAAATGCAGCAAATCGTTAATCCCCATTGCTTTTAATTGCAGAACCGTTGAAGCTAAATTCGTCCTTTGGATTTCTGGAACAGGAGTTGGAAGCATTTCGTCCCTGTAAGCACGTTCTGTGTACAATCTGTAAGTTTTCCCCGGTCCAGTTCGACCTGCTCGTCCTGCCCGCTGTTTTGCTTGAGCCTACATTCGTTACATCATCATAGTTAATTGAAAATCATATTTAACAATATATTATTCATTTGCTTTTGTCTTTCATTTGGTCAAATAAATATCAGGAAAAACGTACTTGAGAAATTGGTGTTACAACAAGAGAATCCATCCCGGTCTTCGAACTGTAGACCTTTTGTTTTACAAATCCGGGATCCACAACATAATAAATACCATCAATAGTTAACGATGTTTCAGCAATGTTTGTAGCGATAACCACCTGTACGCATAATTCATTTTTGATTAGAAACATGTTCTATAATTTAGAGTCATAGTGCTACTCAACTATAAATAAATAATTAACATGCCTTTCGGGATCCTGGGGGAGCTGGGTCGAAAATTCTTGTTTGCATTTCTGAAGGCAAGGCAGAATAAACAGGCAAAATGATCAATTCAGGAACATCCGGACCTAGAGACTTCATTCGCTCAAACAAAACTTCACATGCCGTGTCGATTTCTTCTTGACCAGTCAGAAACAACAAAATGTCGCCTATAAATTCGACAATTATAAGTTAGTAATTGCTTAAAGTTGTGTTACTAAAGATTGCCATATAGTAAAATATAGTTGTCAATTTTCTTGTACCTGGAGGTTCGTTTAAGTGGATTTGCATAACGGTGATAAGCGACGCATCCAGATAATCTGTTTCGGGTTCCTTGGTGTACAATATTTCTACAGGAAATGTTCTGCCGGGGATTGTGAAAATTGGAGCTGCATGAAAGTACTGGGAAAATTTGACAGCGTCTAAGGTAGCAGATGTAACAATCAGTTTCAGTTCTGGTCTTTTACCCACAGCTTTTTTCAACAAGCCTGAACATAAAAACAGAAATAAAATGAGTTAAATACTTTTCTAGAGAAATTAATCAATTATAACAAGTCATAAAGCTCTATATAATGACTACGTAACAAAACATACCGAAAAGGACGTCTGTGTGAATTGTTCTCTCGTGAGCCTCGTCCAACATGATGATGGAGTACAATTTGAGATCTGGATCAAGCAGACACTCTCGCAACAACATACCGTCTGTCATGTACTTTATCAGAGTTTCAGGTGATGTGCAATCCTCAAAACGAATTGTGTAACCCACTTCTTGACCTAATCTGCACCCGTATTCTTCTGCCACTCTTTTAGCAACTGACATTGCAGCCACACGACGAGGTTGTGTGCAACCGATTTTCCCACGAGATGTAAATCCAGCCTCAGCCAAATATTGAGTGATTTGAGTTGTTTTTCCTGTAACAACAAAATATTCATTATTAAGTATCTTTAAAATTACGCTATCATGTTCCGTCAAGCAAAATAATAGTGCGAGAAATAATTTTATTTGAATTTATACCTGAACCCGTTTCTCCGATGACAATTAAAATCTGATTATCTGAAACGGCTTTAATGAGTTCGTCCTTTAACTTGTAAATGGGGAGTGACTGTCTCTGTTCAATAATTGTCATTGATGTTTTCTTTCCGTAAGACGTTTTCTTGCCCCCAATGACGTGTTTCTTCCACTCAGGTAACTCCATTGTAGCATTGACCGGAAGTCCGATTCCTCTCGACGAAGCACTTTCAGGTTCAGGATCTTCTGGGATTGGGTCGTTCCAATTAGCTTTATTTGTGCCCGGTCCTCGCCCATTACCACCCTCCTCTTCCCTTTGAATCATTTTCACTTCTCTCCGTTCTTTCGCCAGAGCGCTTTGCATCATAGCAGCTTGAGCCAAAGAACCATCCGGATTTTTAACAATTCTTACTGGTGACAAATCGTGTAAAAGTCTTCCACCACCAACTCCCCTCAAAAAGGCGGGTTCTTCTTCCATTAACTCCACTTCTATATCCTCCTCGTCGTCTTCATTGTCATTCAACACGTGTAACTCATCTTCCAAATCGGCCAGTGTCCTTTTGTCCAATGAGCCTGCCGCCATCATTTGCTTCAACTCCCACCTCTCTGGAGAAGAAATTCGGTTTGTTTTATGACGACCATCATCTTCAACAGAAAGGGGTGGCAGAAAAGAATTTGATCTTTGAGGTCGATCCGGATTTCTCATTTCGTTCACGTCGTCCTCCCTTTGACCGTTGTCAGACATTTTTGTAAGGGATGGATTTAAATCTTCACCAGTTTCTGGGTCTACATCTTTGATCGACAGACTCACTTTTTGACCACTGAACGATAAAACTTTTACTTTCACTTGCTGACCCCGATTAACAACATCTGACACTTGATTTACGCGACCTTCTCTTCGCAACTGTGAAATGTGACAAAGACCTTCCCATCGTTTTCGCAATCCGTCCAACTGAATAAAAGCTCCAAAAGGTTGCAGGGAAGCAACTCGGCCGTTATAAATCTACAAAATAAACAGAAAATCGTTAAGCATTACTTTTAAATCATTCCTTTCAAAAATCCGTTATTTAGGTAGTTTTAAAGTACACACCTTTCCGACTTCGGGTTCAGCTGGAGGTAGCTTGTCACTTAAATATGGTTTCTCCCGTTTCATAAATTCTTTTTTCTTTTCTCGGCTGCTGGATCTGTCAGATCTTTTTGGAGAGTTTGATCTGTTTTTCTCTCGCCGACTTCGATCTCTTTCTCGACTTCTACGATCACGATCACGATTCCTATCCCTGTCTCTACTTCGATCATGATCTCTGTAGCGGTCTCGGCTTCTTGAACGTCTCCTTTTACGGTCCCTTGAACGGGAACGACTTCGTTTATAATCTCTGGATCTACTTCTTCGGGATGATCTGTGACTTTTTCTTTGATCTGGACTTAAAGGCTCGTCTTTAACTTTAACCGATTGCTGTGAAGGAGCAAATGCTTCGAGGGTAGCCATTAAGTCATCCACTCCTTTCACTGCTGCTTTTTCTTCCTCTTGTTTCCTAATTTTTTCTTTCACGTCTTCTTGTAACCTTTTTAGAAAAAACAAACAAACATACATAATTGCACGTTAGCTCAGCGGATAAGAATTAAATGAGGATAAAAATAAATAACTTTAGAGTAGGCGTAGGCAAACTTACATCAATTGAATTTTGGGATCATCTGGCAGTGCAAGAAACGGAAACTTTTCTGACATTACTTCCGTCTTCGCTTCAGAAGCTGAAAATATTGTTTTAGCATTTGAGGAGCTGGCATTTTCTTTCTTGTCTTTTACTCTCATATGACGAATCAATCGATGAAGGTTGGCCATTAACGAATCCTAGAATGCAAGACAATAAATAACAGTAATGGAAAATTAGAACTTTATATATTGTCATTATCACTTATAAAAATGTTTGTAATCTAATGTCTTCTAAATAAACTTACAGTGAATTCTGCGCCATTTTTAACAAGTGCGGTCCTAAACCCATCGAAACTAGGATTTTCATCAGCAAGGGCAATTATAAATTCAGCTAAAAGACAGAGAACATTTCATAACACGTTAAAACATTTGCTTTGATAATATTAGAATCAATACACAAAGTGGGAAAAATTAGTGCTTAAAAATTTACTCATCCGTATGATTGATGATACGTATGTGAATATGAATTTATGACATCACTTACCCAAATCTTTATCATTCATTCCCAAATGATTTTCCAATTCTGTGCAAACTTTCGACACCAACGACAAATATTCCAATTTTTCTACTTCATCCATTTTGAAAGAGATGAAGTAAAGAAATGCAAATCACCTTCAAATGTTTCCTGCAACCTGTAAATACCCACCTACTGACTGTAACTAACAAAATTACAAAATTTTTACTTTTTTTGTGATGGTTTACTTTTTCCTTGCCTGTGTGCAGTCTTAAGTCTCAACTCAACAGTGTCTCATCTCGAACACGTTTCGAGTAACAAATATAAATTGTATTTTTAGTTGCAAAATAATTCTAAGACTAAGGTGTACATGAACTGTGAACTAATAAATCGAATTCGATATATTTTTGTAAAATCCTACAACTTAAAATTTCAACACCACATTTTGTGTTACGCAGATAGAAAAGTAAACGAAAGTTTGAAAAGTGGCTCCAAAAATGTTCCTTCAAGAGAAGTACGTTGTGAGAATCTAAAAAATGATCTGAACTTTACATCAGTTTTTGCGCCATAGCAGAAAGCAGAATCTCCTGCTGCGGTGCAGCAAACAAAACTTTTCCAGTTTTCCTGGATGATGTAATTTTACAAAATAATCCCAAATCGCAAGTCAAGTAAAACTGATCTTGAGTTTTTTAAATAGAAAAGTCGGAGGAAGCATAGTTAATAGTTATAGTACAATCGATTAAGTGATCTCATTTCTTAGTCACGGTGACACTTTGATTGATGATTGAGTGATTTGAGTCAACAGTCCACAATCCACGAACAACAAATGCAAGACTGAAGACTGGTTTTAGCAGTTGTTAGATTAATGATTAGTGTCTTTAGTTTTGACTGTTGAGTTATTCGTATACATTCAACATTACATCATCAAAAGTCTCATAGTCCCGTCATTGACTGTTATGTTAACTGTAAATTAAAAAGTGATAAATAAGGTCAAAGGTTGTCTAAAAAAGTTGAAGAAAGTTAAACTAAAAAATGAGTCCAGCGGTGAATAAATTTGACAGAGATGCGATGGAGCTGAGCATTTGGGGTGGAGGATGGGGTTTACCGTCTTTAGATCCAGAAAGTATTCAAGCGTTGGTAAGTTCTTTCAAAAAATATTCTAAAATTCATAACTAGGTTGGGCAATGTGTGTAGTGTTTATATTCTCATCATCACTGACACAAAGGTAAATAAACGCTTCATCAAAGCCGCAGAGACCGCAGAGGTGTCAGTTTTTATGGAAGGCACATGTAAAACTGTAATTTACTGTAAACATAAATCATTCATATAATTCATCAATCACGTATTTTGATTTCACGTTCTGTTGTCGGCATTCATAAACAACGTCGTCATATTTTCTGCATCATTTGTTTTTTGTTTATTTTGTGTTGTTGTAGGCATGTGTTAGATTTGCTGGAGTTCCAGCCAAACTGGTGGAATGTAACAACCCATGGAAGGCACCAAACGGAACCATTCCCTTCTTCAAGAAAAAAGACTCAAAATTTTTACATTCACCCACAGAGATTGCAGCCTACCTTCGATCCAAAGTATAAAAACACCATTTGAAGCATCATTTATTTGAATTATATGCAAATGAGGTAGTTGTTGAAATTGCTCATTAATTTTGAAAAACATCGTTTGATTGAATCATTTGATAGAACTACAGTAGCGACTATGGGCTGACAACAAAACAGTGCGCCGAAGTGTTCGCATACGTTCAATATATTAATGAGGCTTTGCATCCTGCCCTCCAATATTTTTTGTAAGCTCTCATTCCATTTCAGGTCTCATTGATTGAGCAAAAATGTGTTTTTACAGTGGAAGCTTATTTAATGATTGTGATTCCAAAACAGATGGGCAGACGAAACGAATTACACCGAAATAATTAGACCATTCTACGGCCGACGATTACCCTGGTTTTACAAAATGTGGTATCCAGAGCGTTTGAAGAATCAGGCTTGTAAACTGATGTCAACGCTCTACCCCGAATCGGAACTGAAGCCATCAGTGTGCGAACCGTACGTCATACAAAAAGCCCGTCGTTGCATTACTTACCTTTCTGACAAATTAGGCTCAAATGAATTCTTCACACCGCTCAACTTGCCAACCACAATAGATGCCGTCATTTTCAGTTATCTCGCCATATTTTTAAAAGTTCCTTTGCCCAATAATCCAATTAAAGAATTTATCAAATCAACCCCCAACTTAGAAAGATACATTGCAAGAATATCTTTACGTTATTTCCCAGCAGGTAAACTATTTCACTTTTCTTCCAACTTTTAATGTCACTTTATTCTTGTACTTATGAAAATAATGCAGTCACTGATGTCTTGTGAATGTCTGTGAATGCCAATTTCAGCAGGAGGATCCGACGCGGGAGGAACGACAACATCCCGAGTAGTTTATGGACAAGATGGAGAAATAGTGAGCATGGAAGACAACGGATTTCCTCCAAGGCAAAAAGTTTTAGCTTTATTCATAGCAGCGTTTGCTATGTTAATGTACGCATTTAAAAATGGGATGGTTCGACTACCCAGTCAACTTGTAGCAATTCCGTCAGGAGATGAAGACGAAGACGAGTTTTGGGATGGAAATTGAGTTCAAAGTTATACCACGTTTTTCAAGTCATAATAACAATACAAATAAATAAATAAAATTACCAAAAAGAATTCTGGTTTTCCCAAATGCAATTTCTATCAAATGCAGTTCCCTCGGACAGTTAGTGAGAAGTTTTGAAAGAAGTTTTTAAGTGAGAAAGAAAGAATGCGGAAAGAAATGATGTCCTCTAGTGAGTTTTTTGTTGTTGTCATCTGATGAGCCATCTGAAATTGCCATAGTCTTAGCGACATCATTTAATGCAGGCGAGGTGTGTGTGTTTGTGAGTCTAACGAATTCTAAGCCATTGCTAGATGCTGTAATAAACCTACAGAGGATTCATCATCATAACATCAATGGAAATGATCATCAATCACTCATTTAGAATTAGCAGCATAACCACAGCATGGCAAAGGCATCGGGCTGTCCTCTTCTCCACAGTTCACCAACAAGCACTCAAGAGGAATTTACATTCTTCTTCTGGTTAGCTCTTTGAACATTGGAGTCCCTCTCATAGGTCAGGCACTTCACTCACCGGAGAACAATGTTAACAACAACAATAATACAAATACAATAATAATAATAACTTCCTCGAATACAACATAGTTTTTATAAATAGTACCTCCTCCTTCTCTTTGTATATAAATTAACACAAAACATTCACACTCATCAATATCAACATCAAATCATTCATCGCAACATCAACAAATACAAATCATCATTAACCAACTGTCTCTTTTCTATTCCTATTTCATTAATTTCATACAAATGCTTTCTCTTCCAGGTCTCACTTAACCTAAACTCGCTGCTTCTTCTGTCAACCAAGCCTTTTACTTTTTCCGTCATATTTCTACTGCAACTGTAACACTGTGAATATTTACTTGATCCTAATAATTCTAGCAAAGTCCTTTCCTAGCCTCATCCTGTTCAACTTCTCACTTCATAATTAACAATATAATCATTTATGTTGTTTGTTATGCAAATAAAACATTATTATAATATTATGTAGAGTAGTAATCCATTAGGTTTATAATATGAAAGATAAATGCAGGCAGATCGATTTCTTTCTTCTGTTTGTGTTGCGAGTGTCTTCGGTTTCCGGATCGAAGTCGTCGACGAGGATGTGGGCCTAATGCATGGTCTGACAAATCTGTCTAATTTTACTTTTGGAGTGCGGAGTGACATAGTCCTTGTTGTTCTTGATCCACAACCAGCACAATCCACAACACAACCATTTACTGTAAGTGTTTTTGTATGTAAAGTGCAACAAATGTATCAAGTAACACAAACTGAACTTTCTGTCAACTAATTTCCTGTGGTTCTTAGTCGCTATCGGAATTCACTGCTGTTTTTCTTCGTTTCTTGGCATTTCTGGGGCGACTCACCACTTCGTCTTCGTCGTCACTACTTTCGTCACTATCATCTTTTAATATTTGCCGAGTACGGCCACTACGCGTCCTTGACAAACCTGATGAATTAGAATTCGTGGAACCACTCGCAGTTGGAGTGGGGGACGAAGGAATTTTACGCGCACTGCAAGTTCTCTTAGAGCTACTTCTCGATTCTTTCATGTCTGTTGCTTCCTCCGATGCCGCCAAAGCCAACAGTTCCTTGTACTTGTAACGCTGAGTGTCATTCACCCAACTTTGAACCTACAAAGTCCAAAGTCATTTCGTTAGAATATCCGTGCTGCGGACAATTAACTTAACTAACTAACTAATAACTATAATAATAATGAATAATAATAATGAATAATACCTGAAGGAGAGCAGCCTGCATTGAGTCTTTACTAAAAACTCCGCATCCCTGCACATGATCCCTTAGAATATCAAGATGGGCTAATACATTGTCTACACTCGGAGCAGCAGGGCCCGCTGGACTCGACGTTCCTCGTCCACCTGTAGCTACCCCTCGCTTTCGTTTCACAGGAGACCCAGAAGCCCTACGCACAAATAAAATGTATCATTTACCCATCATGCATGCCCCTTCAATTCAATTCATCAATTTGCAAACCAAAAACTGAAGGTACAATTTTGCGCATAAATACCTGACTAAAAGGGTCCCTAAAACTTCTGCCACTTTTTCTTCATAACTCCCTGACCAGGTCATAAGTAGAGATATCACAAAACGGTCCTTTGCATTAGGTCTTCGACACAAACAAGGCCCCAATATTTTATCCGATGGCCTATTCAAAACAAACCCCATATAGTATTATAGTGAGGTTGTTTGTTTGGGTTAGATTTCATTGGATTTTAAAATTCATTATAATTATTTATAATTATTGGTAAAAATTTACATTTCATTTTTGAGCATCAAGAGCAGAGCTGTGAGAGCCTCGGCGTTGTTTTTAAAGTCTAGGGCTGGAATAATGGGTAAATAGTCGTCTACAGAAAATTGATGTGCTGCCATCAAAGTCCATACACAATGTTGCTCCCATGTCTCCCAATCAAGACTTTTCGCTGCAATTATCACAACCACAAAAATATAAATAAACAAATAAACTAGGATTGGCAAGAACTTGTAATTTTCTGAGATAATTTTTCGTTACTTAAAATGGGGATGAGGTAGCTGTCGTCAACAACAATGAAATCCTGTTGTGCAATTTTCCAAACAATATCTTGCAGTTGGAAAGAGTCTATGGTAGACACAACAAGTCTGAGGATTTCAGCAGAGCCGAGAACTTCTGATTCGTACCAATCATAAATAATGGGACACAAGTAACCCACAACCATTGGCTCAGCTTCCCAGCAACTTTTCAGATCTTGATTCAATGCCTGTTCTAATTTTAAGTTTCGGGATGTACACAAATTCTTGTAAAACAAAGAATAGTAATCAGGTTTTGCAGCAGGGCCCTCTTCTTCGCACTCAGCCCTGTCACACAAATCACACAAATAACACTTCGTTTTACCATTTGCTATTTTAAAAAACAAATGTGTTTATTTTAATTAAGTTTACCATTGGGAAAGAGCAATAAGAATTTTGAAAGGAACAGTCGCGTCTTGATTGATGAAGTCAGTCAACATTCTGGTTAGATTTTTTGACTTTGCACTTTTGTCTGATGGTTTCAACATTAACAGTTGATTTACGATGTCCGTGACAGGTGTTATTGTAAATGGATCTCTGTTCAAACAAACAATAGCATGCAATACTGTCAGACATCAAAATAAAGATGAAGACTCAAAATGGAATGGTCAAAGAAAAGGAGTTTGTCTTACACGACTGAATTGGTTTCATCGTCAATACAAGGTTTAGTTAATTCTGATTTGTAAATGTACATAAGACTTTTAGACAGAGCCTCTCGTTGTTCTTTATCTATCGTGTGGTCCGTCAGCTCCTCCAATATTTCTTCCAGACATTCATTTCTACAACAACAAAAACAAAATATTACACAACAATGACAACAATGCTCAGGGTAAGGCAAGGTAAATAATTTTGCAAAGGAAATCAAAACGAATAATGAATTATTGCACTTGCCTGCTATCACTACTACCGTCATTCAACATTGACTCAACGGGAATTCTCAGATTAGGTGGAAGAGTCTGAACTAATTCAAAAATCTTGGAACGTTCTGCTTCTTCCACGCTCGTGCCCAATGTAGGACTATTTCTCATTGGCACCGCACCTGTTGGAACTAAAAATAAATTCACAGAAATTAGAAAACAATTATCACATTTGAATTTCTCATGCAAAAGAAAAATGCAGTACAAACCGCTGGAACCTGGGACGTCCTCGACTCTTTCACCATCTTCATCTTCATCGCTGAAGTCTGCGTCTCCTTGAGCAAATGTTATTGAATTTTGCTCGATCCGATCTGAAGAATTTGAATTGGAGTTAAGAAGTTGAGGGGTAGGGGGAGGAGGAGGAGGAGTAGGCCCACTAACCCCACCAACTCCAGCAAGAACGACTGGAGAGTTGGGAACTATAATAGAAGAACTGTTTAGTTGTGTAATAATATTGTAAGGCGACGACGAAGCTGGAGGGACAGGTAAAGTTGGCGAAGAAGTTGCAATGGAACTTAAAGGAGATACATTTGATACCACGGGGTTAGCGTTCAACGTTAAAGTCAACGATTCTGAAGAATGAAGAGGAGATGATCCGTTACCATTTCCTCCTATAACTCCTAACACATTGTCACTCATGAGAACACTACTGCTATTGTTCGAACTGTTGTTTTCCGCATTTTCCCCTCGATTTCTTTCAAGAAGCACGATTAAATTGTCTTGAATTGATGTACGCAGATCAGGCTCTAGTTTTGGGTTCTCCAACAGCGGCTCTAACGACGAAAGAACTTTCTTATCTAAAATTGTTCTTAAGGCAGCCCCAACTCCATCTTTTATTTTTTCTACTCCTGAGGGCCAGTATTCTTGTATCAGCTAAATACAAAAAAAAATCATTAGTGATTTGACACTGAACTATCGAAACATGCTATTCATATCATCAAAATTAAAATAAATCATATGACAAATCAATCAATTAAATTACTCTAATCAAAAAGTCCAAAAGCGTAGCAGTGATGGCTAAATGCGGTCGCAGGCTGTGGTACATCACAAGAATACCCGGTTCTGCAAAATAAAAATTATGTTAATGTAAGGACAAAAAGTTTGATAATATGGGTCATAACAACCTTTAAGTATAATGTTCTTGTTGTATTTACCAATATTCATAATGTTATCTTTATTAGGATCAAAAACAAGCCAATCGTAGAAAAGCGCAAGTTTGGCATTGGCGGCTGCTACGGCATGAGTACAGGTAGTTAGAAGCCAGCCTATAACAGCCCACCGAGGAAGAATATCAGAACTTAATATTTCGTTCGGAGGATGAATCACTCCAACGATGAATCGAATCATATCCGCTCTTAATGACTGTGATTCGGGTGTTCCCAAGTACTGGTTTTCATAAAAAGTGAATTTAAGATCAATACTATGAAAGATATAAATAAATTATGAAAGAAATAGAAATGCTGTAACGGCTGATGACTTACTTGACGTTGAATCCAATCTTGGTATCTTTTTTGCATTCCAAATCGAACATTCGAAGTTAAAAAATGAATTTTTTTCTCCATTTCTGGAGTCAGTCTTGACTGAAAATATTTGCGTGAAGTGCGCACATTTAGCAATTGATTCACGCCAGTTAAATGAGGTGAAAGAGCTTTAGGATTATAAAAAATGTCTTTCCATATCAACTGCATTTCCGGTATTCTTGAAACATTCTGAAGAAGTCGAACAAAATCTCGTCCCATTCCTAACGTCGGATTCATACAACAATCTGTAAAATGGTCGCGGATTAAGCTCACCAAAAAATTCACCTAAAAAAGAAAACAAGTTTTTCTCAGTTAATTTATAACATCGTCGTGTCTCAAGTCTTTCAAATTACTCTTAAAATCTACGTAAATAAAAGCATCTGATTCTACTACAACAATTTACACGACATCAAGTCATAGCACAGCAATATTGGCTCCCGCAGAAGAATCACGAATCAGCACATAAAGATGTGGCCAATTTTTTGGGTTGCTGCCAAATATTCTTCTGTGGTTAAACAGATAATTATTGGCAACTCGGCAAGTGTTTAGTGTGATTTGATAAGATAAAAGTCTTTGACTGCTGTAAACTCAAATCACATCATTTCATATTACAAACTCTTCAACTCCCACAAAGTTTCATTCAAACACGACATTCATAATCGAAATTGTTTATTTTCTTGCAGCTCTCCATTTTCTAAGCTTTTATTTTCTCATTCAAGCATTGAGCCACACAGAGGAAAATGAAAAGTATCTGTGCTCTGCGCAATATTGTTTTTTATGCTGGTGCTGATTTTGATGCACACGCAAAACCAACCAACTGATGACAAAAATAAATAGTTATTTAAAGAGATGTATTTATATCTCATGCTAAAAGATAGTCAACCATTACAAATAATTTTGAAATATGGCAGCACACAAATATATTTGCAGTTTGCAGCATCCTTTAAGAAAATTATCTAAGACTCAAAATGTTAATTTTGGAGACAGTCAGGAAACAGGAATGAAGAAGCAAAAATGACGATGTAAAATGAAAGAAAAAAAGAAGGAAAGGATGGAGAAGAAAGGAGACTGTTGATGAACTATTTACCTCTTTTTGTTTCAAACTGGCCAGTTGGGGATTGATATGATCTTCTAAAATACGCAAGTAGGTGTAGATAACGGAAGTGATTAAAAATGGATGCTTTTCCAGCCAACTTCGATTATCTGAGTAAATATCTAACATATTTTCGGCAAGCCATAAATTACGGTTGGAAATGTCTCCCCCTGCGATTTGTCTCATCAAATTCCAACATAACATGTCGGCTCCATTCACCCCCGATCTCACCATTTCCCTAAAAATTAATAAAAATTGCTATTTTAAAAACCGATTTTATACTTGTCTTTACAAAAAGGGCAGTTGATTGATTTACCTTACGACCCAAATTAACTGAGACCTGGAAACATCAGACAATTTGAGATATTTGTCTAAAGCAATAAGTACTAGGTTTTCAACAACGACCGTCATATTATCCCGGCTCAAAAAGCCAAGATCGCGGAAACACTAAAGAGAAGAAAAAGCGTTACGAAATTACAAAAACCAATACATGGCTTGGCTTAATACTTTTATATACGCATTCTATTATAAATTACTTTTGCAGCCGCAGTAGGTTCAGTCAAAATTGTTGCTAGAAGTCCAAGACATATGTCATCGTGGGTTTTATGATCCCGACAAGCTGCCGAAGTAAGGTCATCATGTGCTTGTCTCTCTGAACCATTTCCCACAATCCGCGTTAATACTCCTCGGGCTCTTTCGAATTTCTAGTTAAAAAACCAAATCATACCTTTAATAACATTCCTACGAAATACAACATTTAATTCCTACCTACTTCAATTCATGAGCATATTAATTCATTTAGCACATAATTCTTTCAAGCGGCCATGTTAATAGCAACATAATAATAATAATAAGTCATCTTTTACAGCATCACTTACAGTAGAATTAACAAAATATAGCATTTTTTATCATGTCGTATGAAATGGAAAAGCTGAATTTTTCATGAGTAAAAACATTTATTCTATCTGTAAGTAAATGCAGCAGAAATGTTTAAAAGACGGGGATAAATACAAGAATGTCAGAATCATAAGACTAAGACGCAGCAATTGAGTTATTATTGCCCAGAAGAGTCTTAACAATTCCTATTCTTTGCCGACATGAATCTGAACAAGTACTTTAAAAATGTTCCATAAAGTTCATCAATTCATTAGAAAATCGGTGAATGATTTTAGAGCGCACTCACAGTAAGATCTGTTTGCTATGCAAACCCTTTGCTGTTGAGAATAATGAGATTAGTTATTAGGACATTGCTGGGGCTGTGAGTAAAATGCAGGTAAGTAAAGAATAGGGCACGACAACGGGAAGGTGGGTTGTGTGTGTTGATTATTAGCTGGTCGGATTGCGAGAGACTCCTAATAAGACTCTCTTCTTTGCAGGGCATAAAAGACGGAAAGACTGCTACTTGGTCTAAGACCACTTTTCTACCAAGCGAGAGAGAATAATATTCTACATAGAAACTGCAGCAAGCAAAAGCAAGTCGACTTGCTCTTATGTCAGTGTCTATGTGTGTGTGTGGAAGTGTTCAAGCAAAACGACAAGACTTTTACAACACACATAGTCAGAAAAAAGAAAAAAAGCTGTGAGCTTGGTTTATCTTGCTTTGCTGCTGCTGCTGCTAAACCTCTTCCCTGACATAGATATAAAATAATACTGACTATAAACGACTACTGCGACGCATACAGAGTCAAAGCAGCTTCATAGCACACACAACCAAACAACCCGTCTATTTCTTAAACTAAATCCATCCTAAACTTCCAATCCGTTCCAAACAAATAATATACTCGGTTTTGCTCCTTGTGCTTGCTGTTCTTTCTGCTTTGTTAGCAGAGCCCGTGCTGGCCGTGTTACAATCCACATACGTAATAATTTGTAGAAGTAATACAGAGAAAAGACGGGCTATAGATTGCTGTGAGTATTAAATGGATATGGAAGAATATTATGGAAGTGGCAGAAGAGAGGTAGGTTCAGTAGGTAGTCGTTAAAGGAAAAGGTAAATGGCAGAGTATGGAGGAGACTGGAACTGGAGAGAGTATTCAGAGGGTATTCAGAGTATGGGCATGTTCAATGTTGTTAAAACCATAAAACCAACATGAAACGCAACACACAAGAAGGAGAACCAACAACTGCGCTCTGTGCAAGTAGATTATTATTCTGTGAAAAGAAGAGCAGAACAAGAACAATCTTCCTACCTACAAAGTCAAACAAAATTGCATTAGTTCCACCGAAATCCTGAACACCCACAAAATCCAAAAACGTCATTGAATGTTTGAATAGTTTGAAAGTGGTTTTGGAAAAAGCATCGGAATAGTTTTGGCAAAGGCAGGACGGATGTCGGACGAGGAATGAATTGTGGTTTGACTGGGCTGAAAACATTTTTGGAAAAGAGGAATTAAAAAGTAAATTGATGATAAGTTTGGAAGAATGGAATAAAGGGAGTAGCCGATTTGCATCGAGGGCGTAAAAATGGTGGACTGCTTTGGTTGTTGGAGAACACTGTTGGTACAGAGTAGGATACAGAGGATTTGGTATTCCACTGCGATGTACAAGGAGCAGGAGCGGAGGACGAGGAAGGAAATGTATTTGACTTGCACACAGAACAGAGCAAGATATCGCGAACAGATGAGAAATGTGTGTGTTGAAAGAGACGTAGAAGGAAGGGGGAGCCTACGGGGGACGGTGGTGAGTCGGTGGTGGTTGCGAGAGGAGCGCGCATGTATCTCACACAAAGTTTAACACCAAATATACAGAACCGTGAATTCGCCGGATTTCGGTGGAATGAAAAATTGCAAATTTTGACAAAAGGATTTTGAATTTTTGGATGAATTTTGAAAATGTTGATTTACCTCTTCGGTGTCATCCTTCCATTCTATAGCTGAATGGTAGAAAAGCCTTGGGAAGTTGGATTTATCTGTCTGCATGATGTACATGCATCCCGTCCAAACACGTGTGGTCAACTGAGCAGTTTCGTGCCCTGCCGACTCACTTTCTATCCCTCGACGAACAACCAACAACTCAACTCAAACCAAACCAAGCTACACTCTAGCCATATACATAATACATATACAGAATACACACACAGAATACACACAAATGTATACAATAACACCAGATGTATCTCTCTATATACGCTGTACCTATACCTATATAGCAGATAGCAAGTAATACTCACTCTGCACACTCCGCGCTCCAACAACAAGAGCTCCTTGCAACGTGTGTAGGTATGCCCCACTCTGCACTCAACGGTGCATTATTGTCATCAACCAACTTTGTCCTACTCTCCTCCTCCTCTTCAAAACAATTACCACACATACACACTACTCACAATACTCACTCATGTTATCACTATAACCTCTCCTATCACATTTCCATGTTATACTCTCGATCTGGTATATTACTCGTATGTTCCTTCTTCTGCGCTGCCTCTTCTCTCACACAAAACACAACACACGAAGATGATATAATATTATACAACTTGTGTTTGTGTTTTGTTCGGTATTGCGCTTGCTTTGCTCATTCTGCTACTACTGCTTCTAAGGGCGTATCTAGAATTAAAATCCGGGGAGGCCACCAATGATCTGGGGGCATAAACACGGGTTATTTGCGGGCGAAGGTCGTAAATAACTCATTTTTTCGGAATGCGGGGCGCACGTGCTCTTATGTCTTAGTGTCTCAACGTAAATACGCCCTTCGCTGCTTTTTCACCAGTGGCGGAAGGATGAGTAGGGTAGATGATTTAATCCAGGACGGCCACTTAGGGGAGGGGCCCGGTCACCACTAGATATTGGAAATTAAAATGCAAAACTGAGAAAGCTACCAACCATAGTTCTTGGTTTATTTCCTCATTGTGAAGGGCGTACCCAGGATGTCACGTATTCACAAGTAGAGCTTGACGATGCGCGATAATTGGTCGAAGACACCATATTTATTGTCCTCGCTGTCGGGTAATTTCGAGTTTAACATTGTCCACTGTCGGGTCCAGAGCCTTTTAACATAACTTGGATTTGGCGCCTTCCGAGTTTGACAGAGAGCTGCCCAATCGATCATTACTTAAGTGTTAAGGGCCTAGTTGTGACGTCAGAGGCTCCTACTCTTTATACATGGAAAAACAACCCAACTTCAGTGCAGACTTGGGGTAACTTCATCACATA
>JABASD010000839.1:0-56030 GCA_019776165.1 Pogonognathellus flavescens | reverse complement strand
GATTATTCAGATTACTAACATCAAAATTTTATATAAAATTGTGTTCTTACGATACTTTTTTACACCCATTTTGCAATGGTTTATTTCATTTCATTACAGTACATATATATTATGTATGTTTTCAATCATACCGTTACACTATACTGTAGTATACTACAATTACTAGTGCAATCTTTTTGTAGAAAGTAGAATTACTTAAATAATCTGTAAATAATTTTCTTTTCTATTTACAATATTTACATGTGATATTTATTGAAAAGCTACACTCTGTTGTCTATTTTACCATGGACTTAATAATACAGGTATAATATAGTTAATTCTGTAGGTATATAAAGTGAAGGATAGGGTTGCAACCACAGTATAGGAATTTGAGCGTTGATTTCGTTTAGCCACATGGAAATTTTCAATTTTGGCCGATGAAAAAACTTACAAGCATCTACTACAACCTTTCTACTTAATCTGTCGAAACAATAATTGTTAGAAAGAATTGTTTTGCTTGTAATGGTAATCAGTAGTGCATAGTGGTTTCAAAGTTAGAAAAATACAATAAGTTGTATGCGCTGTATTATGTGTATAATATGCTCATTTTCAGTCTAAAACTAAAAGAAGCCTCTATTAGTTTGAAATTGTTTTAATTTTTCTGTTTTAAGACAGTCAAGAGTTGTAAAAATGGTGGATGCTCCTGAGAAACTCCTGTAACGTGTAGTACTGCAATAACTATGTCTATGAGAAAGTTAGAAACTTTCCCCATTTTTTCTTATTCTTAATCTGTTTTGTCTTGAGAGAGTGGAGAAAGTACGAGAGTGGACGTAAATTGAAAGTGCGAGGAAAGTATACGGTAGGGACATTTTTAGTCACTACAAGTTGCACAAACTACAAAGTGTGTTCAGGAAGGAAGTATTAACATCTCTATGTATATAGCATGATAATGAAATGAAGTGAAAGAAGAAGGAAAAGAAAAATTGTGTATAACCCCGTCTTTCTTAACTTGGCTTGTGTTATGTTATTGGATTTACATTGTGAGAAGAGTATGGTGAGAGTTAATAAAGGATTGAGTACCCCGTTGAGACATACAAAGTAGGTTGATAATATTTGGCCACACGAATTCCACGTGGGACTTGTATGTCTGTCTTCCACAGGAGAATTTTATACGTATCTCTCTTAACTCCATCCGTGTAGAGAGAGAGAGACACATATTCCGGATATATACTTAGGCACACAATACACAAACCGAAGTCGGAGATATTTGCAGTTCCTCTTAGTAATTCACGCTTGTGCGCATTTGCACACGTATTTAGTTAGGGAGTAGGTAGTAGGTAGGAAAAAATCGAACAACCTTACTCTTACCTTATTATTATGGATCTTGCACTTCGGTGTGTAACTCTAGGTATTTCAGTTTGCGATAACAGTCGATTGGATTTCATTATTGACTTAGGTGAAACTAAATTACCAGGAAAACCATATAAGTATATATAGCCATGGCATGGCAGAAAGGAAAGAGGAGAGAATTCCCAAAATTGTTACGGTTACATACACACGCACGTTGTTAAAGTCTTCACGAGAGAAATTTAAATTTTAAGGGTGCACGTGCCCGAAAACCTCAGAGAAAGAGTGTTTAAGCTCTATTTAATACTGAAGTTGCACTCTGTGAGAGAATATGCATATATAAATATTTAATGACATCCTGAGACTCTGGCAGGATGAAATATGAATACCGAAATCGTTTTGTTCTAATTACAAGGCGGTGGTCCTATGATGTTCCGTCGTGGCTTACCTCATTTTGTTCACACACACGTCATTCTTCGGTTCGCTTGTGTGATTGTGTCAGCTTTGCACTAACCATACTAAAGGAAGGAGAGGAAATGAACTAAATGGAATGGAATAAATAGGTGGATGTGTATTTATGTCATGTCGAGTTCTAGAGTTTGTTAAAGCTCTTGGAATTCTTGTGTGGGAACTAACGTATTATAAGTAACTTTAGAATTGACAGTATTAAATATAATATTTACCTTGTGACGAATTTTCTACAAACAGGAGAGGTCTTTAGTTTTGTTTGTTTAGTAAGCTCAATGATATATTAAGGCTATAAAAGAGGTGTATTTTGCTACTTTTCTCTTCTGTTCTGTACAATTTAAAACAGAATAGCGCAGAAATGCCTGTCCTTGTGTTAACTCTTGCAATTTAAAACTGTTTGCACATTTGATAGAGCGTTTCTGCCCCTAATTCTGAGTAAATGTAAAGGTGAATGGGTGGATGCATATAAAACTGAATCGTTTCAGTACAAATTGCATAGACATGAGAATTTCTCAGTGAAAGACACTCGCTGCTAGAGGTAGTCATTCATAAACTATGGTTAAAATATATTTCTCATAGTGGAAAAATAAATGCGCCATTATTTTGCATACCGATGCCTTAAAGGAACATCAAGACAGACTAGACAATAAAATAAGGGTTTCATTTATCTCAATATATCTTTAGTGTTTGTATAGTGGAACTGATAAAATATGATATTGAAAATAGTGGGGCCTGTGTTCACTGAGCACGTTTTTCCTCCCATTTATTACATTTTATTTACCGTAGGATGTCCTGAACTAGTTTTGTTTTATGGTGGAAAAGCATTAAAGTAAACCCTCTAGATTGGGCTTTTATCATTTAATGTGGCATTCTTATATTCTGTGAAAGAGCAAAGAAACAAGCGTACAAACACGATCTGTCCACAGCCTTTTTTGAATTTCATCTAGAAAAGAAATATACTGAAAGAAGTTGTGAATGCGAACCCGGTAGCTAAGACTTGATCTTGTATACGAAGTGTGGATGTCTGCCTTGAGCATAACACTTTGTCTACTTTTTTGTAAAGACATCAAAGGCATAAAGGAATACCTCAATGCATTTCCTAGTAAAAATGGAATGTGAAAAGTAGTTCGAGAAAATAGTCTCCTTCTACCAGAATGAGTACATAGAGGAATAAAGAAATTTTATGAGAACAAAGATCGAAACCGAATAAATTGCTTTGAGTCATTTGACAAATGCATTTTTATGCTGTGCCATGTGTTTTTTGCATAAACCTCCAAAAATTGCACTGGCATAAAGAAAGAATATTATTTCATACAGTTCCACAGAATTTTCCTACTCATAGTTTCTCGAGTATATTATATCTAGCTACAAGTTTTTATCTTCATCATTTAATTTTTCTAAGTGAATGTTTCACTTTCTTGCGGTTGGTTTGATGATGCCATTATACAAAATTAGTACGCTTCACAATTTGAACTTTTTATTAGCTAAGTACCACATTACTTCGGTTTTTACGAAGTATAAGCTTAAACCTAAAGTACTGAATTGTAGAATTCTATATATATACAATGAAGCATATTATATAATGTAACGTGATACAAGTTTCTGTGCTAAAAGCACCTCCCACATAACGCGGGGTCAATAAACAGTCGACAATGACATTTTATGTTATTGTGTCGTAAACGGAGTGTTTAGCCATTTATGGACCTACATACATATTATCGCAACGAGTTCATATAGTAATATCATTTTCTCGTTTTGTAAAGGGCATGCAGGCATAAGTTTACCACTTAAACCCCAGATGCGGATTCAAATGCATTTATTATCCAATGTGAAGGTTTTTTCCGCGGATTGATTAGCAGCAAAGATACTGCAAGGCAAAAGGGTAGTTACATTAAGCATTATCGCAAGTGTAATGAGCACGAATGCATTAGTGGTGTACTGAACTGGACACTAAAGTATATTACAGGCTGTACAAGTTCTATAACTGCATATAGCGGTAGAAGTAATAGTGGCAATAGTAGTTTCAGAATTGTGGTTAATTTAAAGTGTTATGTTCTGCTTGGCGAAATGTTTCTCCTCTCTCTCTCTCAGGTACGTTACCCGGAGAAAGTTACTACTGCGTGTTGCATTCGTACTTTGTTATGTTTGGTAGGATAGTTGTAGTAGTTATAATGTTGTATTGTTTGTTCTGTAACCAATTGAGTCAAATATTTACACGGAATGAGTCTAGTTATACTGTAAGTTAGAACCCGTCAGCGTCTTAATGGTATAAACTTTCAAACTGAAACAAATTACAAAGTAATGGGATTTCGTTTTGTAGTACCTGAGCTGCCGTAGTTCCTTTCTATAACTTACAAGTCTACTTTTACTACTACTATATAAACTTAGACTTGGAAGATATAATCTGCTGTGTGAACCGAGAGTTAGTTGTTGTTATTGTTGGTGAAAACATTTTTCATTACTTTCTCAAGGGTATTATTGTAAATATAATTAATATTACTTTTTAACGTTGCTCTATATTGTCCTAGAAGTATAGGGAACTATTTTGTTCCAGATATATTTCATGTACTCACGTAACTCAAGTTGGAACGAGCGTTTTTGTATTTTATCATGTTACACAAGAGGAAAAGAACAGAATTGGAATGTTGTCTTGTAATTTTTCTTGCGTGTTTATAGTTGATAGTGTAAGGCTTGGAGAATGTATTGCTGTATAATAAACTGTTTATATAAAAGTGGAGTCGTGTAGTAAACATTACTTTTCTACCAGCTAGTCAAATAAGATTGGACAATTACTCACTCATTCATTCATAATGTTATGACCGTTTCGAAGGATATAAAGATAAATATTTGCATATCAACTGGAATTGAGGTTTTTACTGCTATCTATATTTATGTGTGCCTACTGTTGAGTGCAGTAGTCGCAACTTTTATGGTGAAATAACGCTCATTTCAAGATAATGACAATAATCATGAAGATAATAACATGTCGTAACAAAGACAATTTCATAAATACAGAATTGTACTCGTGAATGCAAGCGTAAACGCGTCTCTGTCCGAATTTGTATGCCAAAGCCGAAGTGTAATTTGTACCATGTGAGTTGTATAATGCTCTGTGTCTATGTGAATTACGTTTCTGAAGGTAACAAACATTACTAGGCTGTTGGTTACCTACTACTATTAAAATGGATTGCCACACTTTATGTGCACTTCAATATAAATGCACATTATCATTTTCTACAATGTTACGGACGGAGTAGGAGGGACTTACTTCTGGAAAACAAATTATGTGAATCTCAGTCAAACTGTGCGAGTAATCCTTTCTAGAGAAGAAATAATCAAAATGAAAGAATCCATTGGGCGTACTAAACCGTTCAATTAAATTACTTGTAGTAAGTCCGTCTCAATCCATCCCATCCGTTTCCTTTTCATTAATTGTATGTATGGCGATTCTCGTTTCCAGACATTTCGTCCTTGTTGCTCTCTTTGTTTTTCCATATGGATGCATTAAATATCTGTAATACTAATACTACATTGAATAAAGCTGCATTAGTGGTGACAGAGATTGAAATCTCAGAGTAGACTGTTGTATTGTATGTAATTGTGTTCGGGAGACTGAAATAATGAATTGTTTAAGTGAAAGTGTAATCTAAACCCGGAGTTTCTCATTTCTCACTATATATGTATTGCGATGTTGAATAAAATAAGTGCAGACTAAGACCAAGAACTACAGGAGAAGGCGGGGCTCACAACAGTTAGTTTTGTACTCTGTAATTTAATTTGTTTTGTTTAGGGATAAGGATAAGGTATTCTGCTTGTAGTATTTATTGCTTTACGTATGTATCATGTCGACATTTGTTGTACATAGTTCTTTTGTATTTCTAAATAAGTTAAAGAGTAGAGAAAGTAGAGATACAGCAAGGATTTTCGATTTTCTGAACCTTGGGTTTAGACTGAAGGTGAATTGAATTCCTAAAGTCACCAAAGTGTAGTAGTCATGTTGTTACGCCAAGGTTTTGCATTGGAGGGATAGTGAGCATTGTATTTTGCGAATCTGTTTGTTTTTAGGCGGATTTAGTTGACTTACACATGTAAAGAGGATTTGCTTCGTTGCATTTCTACATTGGTGTATATAGATCTGTAGTAGAATGCGTTCTTTGCAATGGATCTTCCCTTGTTTGTTCCACTCTATATTTGGGCGTTTTTTTTCCTGATCGGAGGTTCGTGTCTGAAGGAAATATCATCGGAGAAAATAAATTGCACTGATGTACGTGATGTGCCTAATGCACACAAGATATTGTCGAATTGCCTATTTAACATTTGTTGATATCATGAATGTGAGCTGTATTATCAAAGGCTTTGTTGTATATAAAGGATTTTATATGTAAAAGTATGTATTGAAAGATCACTTTTTTACGCTTAGACATGTTGATATATAGGTGTTGTTAGTTTACCGGAATTGGTGTGATTATAGGATAAAATGTTCGTTTTTGAGTGTATCGTTATGTGTACATACGTTCAGGTACATTATCTCCAGGCAGTAAAAATGCTAAGGGCTGAGTTATTGTGATACCTAAGTGTTGCTTGCTTGTAGTACGTGTGCTTTGCTTACAAAAGCTTGGGAAATTTCATTTTCGGAAATTCAAGATTTGATCTTTGAGCGATTTAAATAATGTTTCCAATCTTTTATTTACAGGGATCTTCGAACCAGACAACACATTCGTATCAGCCCAGCTGGAGTGATGGATCGTTGGTTCGTTTTTACGATCAAGCAAAGTCCCGACGTAAAGCCGGGCACAATCGGATTGAGTCTTACTCAGCGAAAATTTGCAACAGCTTCCATTGGGCAAGACATGGATGTTTATCCGTATGAGTTTGATAAAGGGACGGCCTGTTGTTCGTCAGTAGTGCTGGAAGTGGATTTTCTCCAGAAAAAGCAGTACGATTTTCTTTTCTATATATTCTCTCCTGTTATTTTATTGACATACCTATATAGGTGTACAAGGTAACCCACGTAGTGTAGTTATAAAATACTTACAAAGGTATTTATGTACTCTGGTTTGTTTTTGGTATACCTTTTATTTATTTGTGTTAGAACTGACGACATTCATTGTACGTTCAGACAGGCAACAACACCAGCAAAAGCAAAGCAACCGCATTTACAGAAATATTCGATCTACTTTTCCACTTTTTCGGAGTACAGTAGACAGAGTAGACACTGCTTCTCGTAATCCGCCACAGCAGTAGTCAGGTTAGCGTGTAAGTGATGGAAAAAGAAATAACTATTGATTGCATGTGTGTAGGTGACTATAATTCGAGATACGAAAATAAACCTGAGAGAAGTGAGGAATGAAAAGAGTCCACATAGGTATAATCTAGAGTTATAGGTGGATTGCGTTGGCTTTTGACTTACAAACTGGATATTTCTATACGTTTAGTGTTATTACAGTATATTTTTCATTGACCCGACTCGGTTGAAAGTTTTATCTGGTTGGATGTTGGAAAGATCATTTTATTTGAGTCAATAAAGCAAAAAGCGTGAGATGAAAAGGTTTATTACTGTAAGGTTGGATTAGTTTACACCACAAGTAAATCAAGGAGCTTTATGAAAAGAAAACAACGGGGAAAGGAAACCCGGAGAATTTTTTGTGATCTGGTTGAAAGTCAACAAAAGGCGATGGACACCGAAACCAAGTCGAAGTAATGGCAAAGTAAACAGAGCAAAATCACTTATTACTACTGCTACTTGTACTTTAGGCTTCTAGCATTGTATCAACCTCGATAAAACTCATCGCGTTCAGAGAACGACTGGAAATGGTGAAGTTACAATTGATTTGTTACAGAACTTTACTTCTGTCTGTACATGTATATAAACAATGTGAGTGAATTCTGCTTGACTTTCCCTTCTCGTAGTACTCCAGAGCTGAGAACATTGAGCGAAATTGATTTTCTCTGTTTTCATTTTCCATAGGAGACATTGTGATAATATTATTGTGGTGTCTCACCATTATTTCAGCTATAAATATCCCTCTTGATTCCCATTGCTGTCTCGGAACGCGAAATTTTGCAAAAACAAAATTTTTTACTGTATAAACATTTTGCGAAAAAGTATGTAGTAGTCTCACGAAAGATCAATAACCGATAATGTTTTCACTCTCAGTCACATCCCGAATCTTTATTTTGTACTTGTACTACAATACATACAATTGTAATTTTATGTGATTTCCATGATTCTTTTTCCATGATAAAGTGTCTGCACTTGAAATTCAGACTTTTCTGGAAAAGTATCTACCTATAGGTATTTTAGAAGATTGGTGTATTCACATTTACATAAAACGAAACAGGCTTTGTATTTCATACGGATTTACAAGCTTTATTGTAAAATGTATCAAAGAAACTTCTGCAGAAGACTTTGCAAAAGCTTCTTTCGTAAATCAAAGACTGGGATCATGGAGTATTGAAACTTTTCCTCAGATTTACACTGATGTGGTGTATATACCAGTAGAAGTAGATAAAATAAATGGGGAGACTGTGAATGTGAATTGGGAAAGTGGGATATGTGTGGCATGGCATAAGAATGTCAAACATTAACAAGTTATGTTGAAATGATACTCGGTCTACATATCTCCACACACGAGGACAATGTATTCAATTCCAACAGGGAGAGAATAACAAAGAAAGTAGTAAAAGCATACAGGGAAAACAGAAGTTTTGCGAAATCGGCTGACGCTCATGAAACCGACTACGTGCCTACTGCTTACTTTTCTACATATATATACAGATAGATCCTGTCGTAAATTATTGAACAACAATAAAATATGGTGAAAGCCAAGCTTGGTTGCATACAGCAACTTGGTGATGTATTATTCGCTTTAGGAACGATTCGATGCGACATAAAAGCAGTTTATGAAATGGGAAATGAGTTTTTGTATTCACTCTTCCGAGAGTTTCTATGAAATGACATGATGTATATCTTCAGTTTGGAACTTCGTCCACCATAACGACCAAAGTTTCACTAAAAGAGGAAAAATCTCAGCAGAACACTAAAAGCGAGAGCAGCGTTCCGAGTGGAAGTCAATGGAAAGTAAATAAAAGCTCCCTTGATGAGGCAGTGGCAAACCATGATCAAATTAAATGATCGTGGTTCAATCTTCAATCCCGTCTCGTTTGGCAATTAGTTCCTCCTCTTATTAAAACTTGCGAATATATTTTATGTTACTTAAGCAAAAGTTAAAATGACAGAATGGATAGAATGAAATTATTTTGTGGAGATGACTTCCATTACATAATTAGTTCATTAATTTAATCTAACTCTATGTAGTAGAAGGGATTTTATAATTTAATTACAGATAGTAAGTGATGATGACATCTAAAAGTACTGTAGAGATTTGCAAAGCTTCACTTTTATATTTCAGGTCGACTAATGATCCCTATGATACGGATTTGATGGCCAAGGAGTTTGTCTCGCAGTTTGCAGGGCAGGCGTTTCACGGTGGAATGCCTCTCGCTTTCAACTTCCACGAAAAGAAACTTCTGTCCTTGGTTGTAAAGGAAATGGAAGGTGAGTCTTAGAACTTTTTTACAATCACATTCAAAATCTTAAACTAATTTCAGCTGAAATAATTATAAATTTACATTCAGTAAAAATACTTTTCCGTACTTCATTTCATCCACACTCTGTACTCAAAAAAATATTAATTATTTACATTACACTTTCAGGAGAACTCAAACCAAACCTTAAATTTTATGTAAATCTATCAGCTACTTTGACTAAAGTTGAATTTTGTATTTATAGATATTCCGTGATAGATATGTTTAATGTTTTACTTTTAATTACCATCATTGGGTACACAGAATGATTTATTTGTAGTTCAATGATTCATGATCATGCTAAGGTAATTAATTTAAGGCCAATCGTAGCAAAACTGGCTGGCATTATTAAATTATGGTAAGTTTTTGTAGGTTTGTCGTTTCAATATAATTCCGAATTTTATGGTAGATAGCGTTTCTATATACGGATATTAAATATAAACGTGCATAGCTGATCGTTTACCTGCTATGCAATTCTTTTATTGAGCTGAGAAAGTCTAAAGGTCGTAAAATGAAATGAGGTGCAACGGCACTGTAAAGGTTACTACTAAAGAAGGAAACGACTGTTGCCTACTTAGCTTAATATGAAAATGCGCAAAACAAAGTACAACGAGAAGCAAGCAGAGGTAAGATATTTTATGTGCAAAACTGTGAGTCAAAATGTTATATTATTAAATTCATAGTGTACTATATTCGATTTGCGTTGAGTCACTCGAGTCTTGAATATTTCAAAGGCTAAACTAGTAATACCGTAGAAATCATGTTATGTACAGCATACGGTATAATCAAAATGGGAGTTCCTTTTCAAAAACAAGTTTCCTTTCTTTTCAACTTATACCTTTCAACATAATATCTCATTTAAGTACATTCACCTTCTTGTACAGACAGAGATTTTGCATATAGGATTTACTTTGTCTTAGATGTTACAAGGTCTTTCTCAAAATGCATTTACGTATTATACCTAACTCAAAGCAAGGCAATTCTATTAATACGTGAAATAGTAAACGTATGTATAATAATATGCAGAATGCTCACAATGCTTATCGCTAATAATAATTATTACAAACGTAAGCAACTGTGCTTATTAATCTACTTACGTTGTTATATCTTTCCATTTATCTCACCTGTAATTGTTCTATGTGTACCTGGAAAATAATTTATACAGCGCAGCGGAAGCGGTGAATGCCAAAAGTCAAAGCTGTTAGACCGAACAGAAAAGTAAAATTGCCTAAACGAAACTTATAGGTATTTAACAAAGGGAATTATTTATGAGATACTTACTTATTCACAACTTGGTTTTTGTTGTTGTCTAAGTGTAAATGGAAAACTCATGTTGTTACATACATAAGTATCGGCAATGGTAAAAGTGGGAACTATAGTACTACTTATTATACACGTACCTACAAATGTACACATAGTAAGCTCCGAAAAGGAAAAATCAAATACCTATGGGTGGGCTGATTTCTGAGAAAGAAGGGCTGTGAATATTTTAGCATATGGAGTGATTTCAATATTTAATCGTACTACTGAGCATTCTGTCGTATTTAATCATTGTGCTTTTACAAAATTTACATGTGTATTACACGAGGGTGTATAGTATCTGTATTTGCATAGCAGTTCTCGTTTCGATTTTTGAATTGAAGGCGAAAGAAGTGCAATTGTCGATTGAGAGCTGAAAATTATCAGCTAGTAGTAAAAAGTGTTTCATTTCACACCGGAGTAAGCCATTCTCCGGGTTCAGGTAGTTCAAAATCACTTGTAGTGTGTAATGTCGTTTGTAATGGACTTATCATGTATCTACTCAGTTTTTAATGCAGGGTAGGATGTAAGTGTAGTAGTGAGTAGCCTGCTTAATATCTTTTTATAGTGCTTGATCAGATCATGCAAAGAAACATCAGGCTATGGGTTTGCTTACTAAATAATTCAAATAGTGTTACTGCGGTAAGTACTTCCAGTACTTACGTTTCATGTGTATGTATTAGTATTGTATGGCAGGGTGGGAGTACTAGTACTAGATACATATTTTAGTGAAATTTACACATTACTATTACAAAGTAGTACGGATAGCACACATGTGTATTGTAGAATATAGGTTGATATTGGTTTATGTAGCGTTTAGCTTCGAATTTTCTCTCTAGAGTTTTTCTAAGTACGGACACGTGTGTAAAGGATATTGGAATCCAGGGAGGGACTGTACATGCGTCCCATATTTTATTTCATTGTACGAAATGCTTTGCGACTTTTTTGCTACAGGATGAAAATGGAAACGTATTATAGGTGTGTGGAATGTTGTAGGGCTTTGAAACTTCTTCAGGTGCTTATAGGTTGCATATTGAGGAGAATTGTGAACATATGGATAAACTATCAGCTCCATCCGTTTTAAGTTCACCGACCTAATTGAAGATTCAGATGAAATTACTTGCTGTACTTGGCTGTGTGCATTTTTATGTGCAATTTCGTGGAAAAGGGGAAAGAGTTGCATGAGTAGCATTTGTATTGTTGTATAAGTACAAAGAAAAGATCCATGGGGTGAAAGAGGAAAAAAATGAAAATACTGCATTGTAGACTGCATATGTTATATGGTACACACTCTATGGTGTTGCACTGTGAGGCATTCAATGTTAAAATGATAACTTTCACTGGAAACAACTTTATAACACTTTGAATATTATATTTTCTAACATCCCAAGTAAAAAGTCTGAAATCTTAAATGTAGTATGGGATGTGTGTATTCGTCGTTTAGTTTGCAAGTTGTGAATCTAGCGAATAGTTGATTTCTTCCGAAAAGGAAGTGAAATTAGATTAAAGTCAACATATATTGTACGACAAGGAGCAATTTTGTACTTGGAAGAATGTGGAATACTTATGTAAGATAAAGCAAAGAATTGTAGTTACAGAGTCTATAAGGATAGAAGAAAGACGACCCGGTTCACCGAAATGCCCCAAAACAAGTTTTTATCGCTAAAAATGTTTGAAAGAGTTAAAGTCTTCTTGGCTTCCTCTAAGCTTCGTCTCTCGCTTTTATGGAGAAATACGGTGCTTTTAATTAGTAGAGAATCTAGAGAAGTGAAATAAAATTAGATTAGGCACCTATAGAAAATGTACCAAATTGGTTACAAGTTCGTTATTATATTGCTCATGTATAGGATGTTTGTGTCTATTAGTAGACCATGCTCTTGTTGTAGGGGAAAAAATCTTTCGAATCTAACTTTTGCGATCAATATGTAAAATCTGGACTTCTTTTCTGCGTACTTACTAAAGTTTGAATGAATACTTAAGCTGATTATACATACCTACGCACTGTTGAAGCGTTAAGAGAGTAATCAGAAGCTTTATGCTCTAAAATTAAAGGCTGGGAAATATTAAGAACAAAACAGGATTATTATTACTTAATTTTTTAGTTTAAAAAGCCTATGCAATACACATTCAGCTTGCACCAGCTAATAACATCAAAATACATTTTAGACGTTTTTCATACTAGTACTTCGGGTGTTCTTACATTCTTCACTCACTCCATGTAATTTAGCCTGAGACTCCAAGACAAGCTTTAGCAAGACAATATTTTACTGGTTTGGAAACCTGGTAAAGTACAATCTCCCCTTCCAAAACAGCATTTGTCTACATTTTCAATTGTAGGTCCCTGAAAATACCCCTAATGCACAACACCAATAATTACTTTTTTAGCTACTGTGAAAGTTTCATTAAAATCGGACGATGGTGACTGCTACTATATCGATCGCTTGAAATCTGAGTATAAAATCAAAGAACACCCAGTAGTCGGTTAAAGACATTTGTGAAGAAGTTGGGAAGTAATAAAGCTAAGAATAGTAATCATAATTAAACTGGATAATGAATTTGTTAATAAAATATCTGTATAACATTTTTCAGCATTTAATCTATTGTGCGAATAATGCAATTTATGTCGTTGAATTTATATTAGGTGTACATAAATATGAGGTTTGTTTTGGATTGTACACATGTGTATATTTGATTGTATGTGTATGTGTATATTTATCGTTTTTGAGATGATATTTAGCCATTGCTTTGTATTTCTCGAAAATTGTGTAGAATGTATACAGATACATAGGTACTGGCACTAGTAGAGTGTGGAGAAAGTGCAGTGGATGAATGTTTGGAAGTGAGGAGAAGAGAGACTGCAATGCAGCATCCAACAATAATTCATACGAAGCATTAGGCATACAAAACACACATTTTGGTGAGAACGAGTAAAGTCAGGTAATGTACGAATAGTACTACAGATGTATATGCAAATGTGAAAACACAGCAAGCGTTTACAACTCACATAGAATTTCTCAGTTTGACTTTGTTGGATAAAGAGAGGGTTTTGGCTTTTGGTGTCTTTGCTTCGATGCTGCTTTCCTTCAGAGTTGGCAGGAAATCTAATTCTATTCCCTACGTGGGATAATGCAAACAGCACACCACATACCTCATAAATAAATCAAGCAGACACACAGCGGATATGACATATGATTTCTACATTTCTAGCGTTGTGTCTGCTGCAGTTCCACTCGTATATCTATCTTGCCCTTTTTCTTTTAATATGGATCGCGAATTGATTCGACACATACAAGACAACAATCATTCGGAGGGGAATAAAGCTTTGTAATCGATTTTCTTGATTTTCACACTTTATTGTCATTATCGGCGTCGGAAGATAAGCCCACATGAAATTGTGCTGTTTGGAGAAAACTTTTGGAATAAAAGTTGTCTGTATGACGGTAGGGTTGATGAAGAATGAGGATAAAATTCTTTTGGAACTGAACTGCGTTTGGGAGATAAGGCTAAAGGTCGTGCAATTTGCTGGCCTTTTACATCTTGGAAAAGTAAATAGTAGCAGTGTTGGTGTATTAGAGCTTAAGGGAAAAATCCGGGTTGCATATAGAAGATGTATTACACATAATAAGCTGAATATAAAACAAAGGTATAAAAAACTTGACTCTGACAGAGTGTTGTGTATTGTAGGAGAGAAGGAGAGAGAGATGCTGAAACGATGTAGCAAATGAACAGTGAGTTGTGTGTATGCATGACGTATGTAGCAGAGTAATAGAGGATGCTATCTCTTTTTTCACTAAATTACCTTTTTTCTAGAGAGAAGTTCACCCATGGATGAAAATGGAAGGGAATGAATACTGAATACACATGAAAACTCAAAGTAGTATTCTGTACAGACAGACTACAGAAGACTAAAATATTTTCCGTATTTTATATTTACAATTTTCTCTTTTGGCAGTGGAGGCAAATAAAAAATACTTTTCTCACTTTCATCAATTTTCCCCTTTGTAGAACGTAGAAAGTCTACAAGAGTCTTTTTACCGCTTACGACTGCTACAACTTACAAGTGTGTGACTTGTGAAAGAGATTTGCGAATGAGAGCAAAAGCAACACAAGAATTACAACGAGGATGAGTTTAACTTGAGTATAGAGTGTGGATGGGTTGTGTGGAAAAGTATTATAAATTATATAGGTGTACCTATGTATATGTACATACAAATAGAAATGTAGCTGCAGTGTATGGAAATGATTTATTATTAAAATATAATTTGACTGTGGTAAATTGTACGAATTGCAGTTGCGGATATGAATCCGTTAAAAGTGGGCGGTGAAGTGCGAATCTCAAAGGCAGAGTTGGGAATGCTACTTCCGGATACGAAGATCGATTTTATAAAGGGAGAAACGTCTGGAGTGAATTTGACGGGGAAGTCTAAAGGGAAGATGACCCGGCAATCTATCATCAATCCCACATGGGACTTTCAGAAAATGGGAATTGGCGGTCTGGACAAAGAATTCAATGCAATCTTCCGCCGAGCATTCGCCTCTCGAGTATTCCCACCGGAGATCGTCGAGCAATTAGGTTGCAAGCACGTTAAGGGAATTTTACTTTACGGCCCGCCTGGAACAGGCAAGACGTTAATGGCTCGACAGATTGGTAAAATGCTTTGTTCTCGGGAGCCAAAAATCGTGAACGGGCCAGAGATTCTGGATAAGTACGTGGGTCAATCTGAAGCAAATATTCGTTTACTGTTTGCGGAGGCTGAGGAGGAAGAAAAGAGACTGGGGCCCAACTCCGGACTCCACATAATCATATTCGACGAGATCGATGCCATTTGCAAGCAGAGAGGAAGTGTTGGAGGTGGCACAGGTGTACACGACACTGTCGTCAATCAGCTCCTATCTAAAATCGATGGTGTGGAGCAATTGAATAATATTCTCGTGATTGGAATGACAAATCGTCGCGACATGATTGACGAAGCTCTTCTTCGACCTGGTCGTTTAGAAGTGCAAATGGAAATTAGTTTACCAAACGAAAACGGACGAAAAGAAATTCTGAAGATTCACACATGTCTCATGAAGCAATATGGAAAGTTGGCGGATGACGTTTCTATCGATGAACTGGCTGCACTCAGTAAGAATTTTAGTGGAGCTGAGCTGGAAGGATTGGTTCGAGCCGCTCAATCAACAGCAATGAACCGTTTGATCAAAGCAGCTTCAAAAGTAGAAGTGGATTCAATGGCAATGGAGAAATTACGAATAACTCGCTCGGATTTCCTCAATGCCCTCGAGAATGATATCAAGCCTGCCTTTGGAACGAGTCAAGAGATATTGCTGATGATGCTCACCCGTGGAGTAATCAATTGGGGATCTCCCGTTTCCAATATACTAGAAGATGGAATGCTGCTCATTCAACAAGCCCGCAGTTCGGAAAGTTCAGGCCTAGTCAGTGTCCTCCTGGAAGGAGCACCGAATTCTGGAAAAACTGCATTGGCAGCTCAGCTGGCGAAAAATTCCGATTTCCCTTTTATCAAAGTGTGCAGTCCAGAAGATATGGTAGGGTTCTCTGAGTCTTCCAAATGCCTCCAGATACGTAAAGTGTTTGATGATGCGTACAAATCATCGGTAAGCTGCATATTGGTTGATAACATCGAGCGTTTGTTGGATTACGGTCCTATCGGTCCTCGCTATTCAAATCTAACGCTGCAAGCTCTTCTGGTTCTTCTCAAGAAACAACCGCCCAAAGGAAGAAAACTTCTTATTATTTGTACTTCTTCTCGAAAACAAGTTCTGGAAGAAATGGAAATGATTTCGGCCTTCACGGCTGTGCTCCATGTACCGAATCTGAGCAAGCCGGAACATCTTCTCTCTGTTCTGGAAGAATCTGATGTCTTCACAAAACAAGAAGTGGCTAGTATTGCTCGGAACATTGACGGAAGAAGAATCTTCATCGGCATCAAGAAACTATTAGCTCTTATTGATTTGCTGAGACAAACGGAAGGAGATTATCGTGTGGCAAAGTTCTTATCCAAGCTGGAGGAGGACGATGCCATCGAATTAAGAGGTTAGGATTACTGTGGGCCCCCAACCCCCTCGCCTATCTCTCCACCGAGACAACGCACTGGCTTCAGGAACTGGTCTTGTTGGATGAGGTTGGGCGGTGCGGTTTGCGGCTGCCTCCACGATTGCTGGCCGCTTGTAGGATTGTGCGTTGGCGGAGGGGTTGGAGGGCTCTTTGGCATGGCTGTCGGTGTTGCCGTTGGTCTTACACTTGGAATCATCGTCGGTCTCATCGTGGGACTCACTTTCGGAATCATATTCGGATTCATAGCAGGAGAAGTCACCAACGGCAAAACTGACCATGGCCAGCCAAAAAAGTCCAAGCAAGAGAAAGAGGATGAGGAATGGCTAGCTTGGATCATGGCTGCTCAGCAGTCCCAGGCAGCTCCATAAAAAAAGAACAATAAATAACAATCAATTCAAGAACTAACTTACTGTAAACTCCTAAAGAACATTTTCAGTCATTACAGTTATTACTACACATAATATATCGTTGTAATTTCTACTTTGTCGCGTTGCAAATAATAATTTATTTACGTTCAAAGGAACCCTTTCAAAATGCGTAAGTATCCGATATAAATTATTCTCTCTGTATAAAAATAATACGTTTACGCTATAATATTATCTCTATATATTAAGTGAATCAGTTTAGAAATTGCTTTCAGACAAATTAATTGCTATTTTAGTTCTAGTAGTTGGAAAGTACACAAGAAGAATCGACAAATGATATATTCTTGTTCCAGACGAATGTTTGCCTGTTGTATTATTATTAAGCATTGAAGTTTACTTAAGTAATTGAAATGTTCCTGAATTGAAAATAACTTTCATATTGTGATATTTTGTAAGTAGATAACGGTGTATTAGGTGAGGGAATGTGGTGAGGTGAGACAGTATTACTGCAAATGCATTTCACAAACTTCAGTTCTACTTTTTCGCATCTTGTATGCTTTTCATGGGTAGTGTATGTGTTAGTTGTGTTTACACACGTTGTTTTGTGTACATGGAGCGTGTGATCATATGTCATGAAAGGATCGAGTCGTAGTGTGTACTTATTGGTGTGATGGGTGGAATGATAATGATGAAGCCTATGATACCAGTAGTAAACTGCGATAAGAAAAATACACTGTAGTCAAATATACAGCAGCCTTATAAATTAAGTGGCACTTGTACGCGTTACTATAATATTTTTTCCATTGCTTTGATTGATTTCAATTAAAGCCCAATTCTAATTAATACCATCATCTCAAAAAACATAAGACATCGACACAAGAAATGAACTCCGGGAGAGATTGTAATGAACAGAGGTCTTGTTTGACGTTGACGTTGACAAAACCTTGGCAAATGGTGACATTCCTCATGTACTTTCCAGCTGGTATAAATGAATATATATACATACAATACAGACATAGCAAATAGGGAAATAGAACGGAATCTAGAGTATTTGCATGTTAAACTCAGATTCAATGTGTGTGTTTAATCTGTAGAGTGTACTATTTGTAGTTACTAATTAGAGTGTCTTGCAAATGTCATTTCGTGCCTGGTAGTGTCATTTAAATCAGAACTTTCATTAAACCTATATGGCAAAAGCATCAAATCCAAGTACTGTGTGCATTCCAATTGTTTCTATGCAAAATATTACGTTAAATTCTGAAAAACTCTAGGCGAATCCACACAAGAATCATGTAAAATAGGGAAATTACTATACTATTAGAATACTCGCTCGAAAGTCGCATAAGGAACTGTAGCGGAATAAATTGTGTGTGCAAATTGTGTAGAGCATGATATTTGTAGAAGAGTGACATGAACCATGATACAGTAAGAGGTATAGGAAGCGTTTACGGTAACACATACCTCAATTCATTTTAACGAGGAACGGATAAGGGTTAACATGTGTACAGGTACCTAAAATAATGATACAGTGTGTGTGTAATTAATAATTAATTAAACAAAAGACTCAAACAAATTTAGGCCTGAGGTGAGTCATTCAGAGTTAATTATAACTGTGAGATAGATGATGAGTACTCGTATATAGCGTGTATACTGTTTAAGCTACTATCTATGAGTAAGAAAACTATTCAAGTATTAATTCCACGATTAAATAATACATTCAGATTATTCACCCAGGTATCTTTATTGCTGAGCTGGATATTCAAAAGATCTGATCTCCCGTGACGAAAATATATAGTAGTCCTATAGTACTAGATACCAACAACAACATAACAGTGTGTGTAGAAAATTCGAAGCTTAATAAGATTATCATAGTCAAATGGGTTGCAAAATTGTTAAAACCAAGCCTTATAGCAGAACTAGAACTATAGAACACAGTATACCATACTAATAAATACTAAAATACTATCTGTAGTCTGTAGCTCTAGGAAATACAATGTCTATTATGCAAATCACATTTGACGGTTACAATTAGTAAATTAGGCTCAATGTCACTATTGTAACTATTACTGCTACTGTATAAGGAATATACGTATATAGCATAAGACTATCTGTCAGTAAAAGCAAACAGGGCATCCGTTATTAAATCATACTACTATTACAGTTGACGTTGCAAGAAACGATCCAATTAATATTGTTAATTAGTTTGTATTAGAGAGAAGAGTTTAATAAGCAGACTCGTTATTCTAATAATTTAATAGAACACGAAATATACATACACAAAAGTTGTCACACACTATTGTACCATTGTTAAACGTACTGCGGTCATCTGTATTATTTAGGTACTCAGTATTACTACACACCTAAATATAAAAAGAACCCTTAAACCTATGTACATAATACACGTATCTATATTACATGTAAAATGTAGCAACGACACTGCCATGCTAATAATCATACCGAATCTAAAAACATTACTATCTATAGATCCTATATATAGACTACTAAAATATCTGGAGGTATTACTCAAGTTACTATATAAAATGTAGGGAAAATTGTACTAATTATACTACCGCTCTTATTAAACTGTCTGTGAATACGTGTAGATGTACGTAGGGATTTTTAGAATTCTTAAATACAAAACCCATACTATAGAGAAGGTAAAAAGAAATACTACATATTGAATTAAGCCTCTACCACTTACAAATTAGGTTGGGTGTTTTCCGAATTGTATCTCCTATACAAAATCGATACTTCTGAATGTATTCTATATAGGCATCCCTCTTACTGGTTTCTCTGTCTATAGAAATGTGTCGGCTCTCTTGCTTGATTATTTGTATACTCACTCTTACAGCAATTAATTTTAATGGGTCATAAATTGTAGTGTGATGAAAAACTAATTTCTATTCAAAATTCTGCTTAGTATAAGACAATGGTTATAGGCTAGATGTATTGTAGTATCTGTACTATATAACAAAGTTGGGAATCGTTACATGGTCGCTGTGTAAGAATAAGATTGGTAAAAAATACACGCTGGTAGTGATGATAAAATAGATGAGAAGAATAGGGTCACACGTAATAAGACGAGAGGGGAACTTGAGATGCAGAAAGTTGGACGAAGAGAAAGAAAATAATCACATATGCAATAATTAATTAACTGCAAAATAGTTTATACTTACTTAATATCTGTACATAATAAAATATTAGTACTCTGTCACGAGATAGGAAATACGTAGACGGAGAAAGTCAAAGACATTGCAATATTGTCATGATCTAATGTGTATTATTGTCATCATCAAAATAACACTTGGATGAATACAACTGTAGATAAATAAAGATTACTGTTAGGTATAGGTAAATGTATTAGATATAGAAAACTGTAAATAAAATAATATGAAATTAATTGTATAGGTATAGTATACTTGTAAAAATAAATGTAAATAATTGTGGGGGATGAAAGGAGAAAAGGAAAGATTGACGGTGCTACATTGTACATAAATCAAGTCGTTAATCACTTAATTGACTATTAAACTTAGGGAATAATTACTATTCACATATTAATTATATACTATAAAGGTATATTAATTATATGCTAATTAAAGCCACTACCATTAGTTTAAGTTTAAAAGGCTGTTATTATTGTTATATAAAAGTCTTAATGTTAGTTAGTGTATAGAAATAAGTGCGATTTAATATTTTCTCGGAAATAATTTGTTGGAGCGAAACTTTTGTGTGTTATGATAAATTATGTGTCATTGTCTGTAATTCATTCCCATAAATTGCATTCACTTACTACATTCGTTGTATTTACTATATACTGAATTTCGTACAGTGAATATACTTTTGGGATACTTTTACTTACATAGAGTTTCATTAACGAGCTATATATTTATTATCATTATTTATTGAAAAGTTCACGTCATCATAAGTCATTGTCATTACTAATTGAAATAACTTCACGTGTACTTATGGTCTTCACGGTTTTCTTCGTGTTCATTATGTACTACTTGATTTTATTATGTGCAGTCTGTAGTGTGTAGAAAGCTCCCATCCGCCATTACTAACTGTAACGAACATGAATTTCAATTCTTATAATTATCTTTGATTGTCCTATGTAATACATGTACAGTAAAAAGTATTAAAAACTACATACTACCACAATGCATAATTACCATTAGCTGTATATAAATATGCATTACAATTGTGTTAAGTAAATAAATGAAGCAATCAAAGGTAATCTAACCCGAAGAAAAGATAATAATGAGTTATGAACGTAATTAATTAAATGTTGATGTCAAATATAAATATTACTAATTGTTGCTAGCTATATTGCACCTAAGTAAGTTAAGAATATAAAATTACCTATACCTAAGAATTTAAATTGACAAATGATTTACTATTATTAAATTTACTATCCTACCTTAAATTGTTCTTAATTCATCTTACTATGCAAAAACAGAAGAGTTACTTGATGAATTGAATAAAATAACTGTTGAAATTGACAAAAAACCTTAACACACTTTTTATTTTCATCGTTAACCACAATTATCATTGACAAAAAACCTTTATTTACTTTTTATTTTCATCATTAAGAACAATTCTCATTTTTCTCATGTTTATGTCTATAAAGTTCCAGATTAGCTTACAAAATAAATATTAGTGTGCACAAACAATGCATCACATACTTACTCATACTAGTATTATAGAAATATCAAACTAGAAACAATCCATCATGACCTTTAAAGGAGATAAATGTCCCAAATTAACGCACAAGGCATCCACTCAGCCAACTTAGGTAGAAAATATTTGTATTGCCTGGAGGAAACCTTTTTCTGTGTGAATTGCCCGAGAGAAAACCTTAAGTTTCCTATACAGTGTATAAAACTACAAGTAAAAGTTGCACACACACAAGTCTAGTATTACTATATATTCTCGCAAAACTACTGCATTTATACATGAGTCAACTATAAGTGGCAAGTATATATACGGAAATTCGGTGTTTCTGTGCTACTATACTGCAAAGCAAATCCGAAGCAGACCACTCAAGTTGAACTGATAAAGAAGGACCGTAGCAATAATAACACTGGGGGTAAACTGAAGCCCTCAAGTTTCATATAAATTATAACAAGTTTTTGTGTTAATGTCTTTCTCTTTCGAGTCTCCGACTTCCTTTGGCACGGACTACTGTCTACTTTCTCTCTGTTTTAACCCGGGACATGTTACGAAAACTTGCTGAGAACTCTAAAAGCTCTTTTTGATTAGCTGCGAGCTCAGCTGCTTAACATTGCACTACACTCTCTCTCATACCATCCTGTCTCGTGCAGCATACTACCACAAGCACCACTCTCATATATAAAATACTAATATCTACGTATATCGCATCAGAGGTACATCCGGTATGTATGGTATTACTATAATATATAAACAAAGTAAAAGGGTTATAGTGCTACTATATATAGAGGAAGTCATATATATCATATGTGTGTGTTTATATAGCGTGAAAGTTTTTCGAGTGGTTGGAGAGACAGAGGGAAGGAAAGGAGAGATGAGAAAGCAAAAACTGGGCTAATAACGCTATAATAATGCAAATTGTAAATTATCTGGGTACACTCTTTATGCGACACGAAAACACCGTCGCCCGAGCGCAACGATACAACCATGTTGCTTGAAATGCAATTCACATAGAGTCAAAGAAGTCTCTTTCATATTACGGCTCTGGCTGTATGTTTTACGAATAGGATGGGTGAGAATACGTGATCATGTCGACCCAGCACACGATGAAGTCCACCGTGGATACAAAATTCGGGTACTTTTGCTATTTTCACCAATATTACTCTCCAACTGTCACAGTGAGCTTCCAATATGCAGGAACAGATTATACCTGCAGGCTGCAGTTCCTCCGGCAAAGGATTCGGTGGGAAGAAAAATCTGAAAGTCTACGTCCGTGAAAATGTTTTTAGTGTTTTAATTTTTTCAGCAACTTATATGAACTAATAGATGGTTGAGTTTCGGCTTCTGCTGATTCGAGTTGTAATAAATGCAATCCTTTTTAAAACTTTCTAAATATTTCTGAAATTTTCATTGAAATGTAAAATTGTAGGTAATGGTAAGGGCATTTCAGAAGAGGAATTTTTTATGCTTTCGGTGTAGTTAGAATTGAAATTAATTTTTGTCATTTTTGCAGAGAGAGCATATTGCATGGTCGCTTTATCTTCACCTCACTGTATCTTTATTCCTGAAACTGAAACTACCAGTGCATTTTACTGCAACTGGGGAAAGAAGTGAAAATACTCTGTCAAGGATTTCCAAGTCAAATTGTTAAGTGGATAGGAATAAGACGAATAAAGTTCAGTCCGCTTTAGTCAAGTACTTATACTCGGACTGACTTTACTTCTATTTCTACTCTAGTATTCCTTGTATACCATTCCTGGTATTTCTGGTTTGTTTTGTGCTTATACTTGTCCAACCAAACTAAAGTAGTGGAAGTAGTAGTAGTATTAGTGTTTCTTCTCTATTTCTTTACTACCACACGTACACATAAGACATAACGAAGATGTATGGAACTTTGTGGATGTATTATTATATTCCCTTTCTATACAAATAAATCCTTAATGTATACCACACATTACATGATAGAGTGTCCACCTTTTCCTTTGCACTTACGTATTGACTCCTCTGTGCAAAAGTTACTTTTATTGGCATTGTCGTTGTAGCGGTAGTAGCAGTACGTTCCCGATCGATAAAGTGTAGCTAGTTTTCTTTGTTCAATTTTCCAACATAAATGTGACATCCCATACACTTCTATTACATACACCCATAGAACATACACGGGAAATACTCTTTCTCTGTCTCTAAGTCACAGGAACAGTAATTTTCCAAACTGGGCAAAATTAATCGGTAACAGCGATGAACGACAAAGCAATTGCAGCAAACTTTTCCAACTTCGTGATACTACACGGTTAATTAACTTAGGAATAATAATGTTGAATACTCCAGGGATTGTATAATCACGTAATGGTGGCATATAATATTACTATTAATATTGCATTCTATATAGCTACCTTTAAGATCAGTCTGAACGAAATTATTCTAATAAGTATAAAAGACACAAGAGCTGGGAGAGAGAGAGAGAGAAGAGTCATCAAAAGAGTCGATGAAGCACTTCATGCTAATGAAACTTAACGGGACGAGCAAAATCCATTCTGTTTGATGCTGGAACTGTTTCCTATGGGAAATTCATGGCTGTGTAGCTTTTCCTCGTTCTCTTTCCTATTTCTGTAGATGCAACATTCGATACATACATATTATACTATTTCTAAAAAGTTCCCTGCTATTCTATTCTATGTGTAGTTGTACAAAAGACGAGAAGCACATAATATAAAAATGTTATATGATATATACACACGTGCATAAAGAAAATAAAATATACTACATAGTTACATTTTATTAAGAAAAGCAAAGCGAAGACCAGAAAATCAAGATGTGACTTGGTAGGAATGTGCCATGGTGGAAAAATACAGAGCAAATAAGAAAAGCTCTACACGGGAGAATAAAATACCTGCAATTCTGATGTACAAGAAGTCAAGGTTTGCTTGACGCATCAAAAGACTTCCCTACTATGAATGAGTATCAAGTACCCCCTACTACACATAGCATACATTATTATATCTTTTTCTCAAGTTCCCAAAGAAAGTAAAGAAAGCCTTTTCTCGGAAGTATTGACGTGTATTGCATTTCACAGTGTAAAAGTCAAACGTGAGTCAGTAGTCCATCCTGATACTGATAAATAAAACTTGGCCTTGTATAGAAGCTCTATACATTATAAGACCGTAATAAAAACATGAAAATTCCATATCTTCTCAATATTACTGGGTAAAAATGTATTTCATGTATAATACATAGTTATATTTTATATGCACAATACAGATAAATATGGAAGAAGATTGTATATGGTTAACAAATAAATGCTTGAATTCTTTAACTATTGAAGTTTCACGCTTGTTTTCATCCGCAGGAATGAAGGCTCTTATGGATTATTCGATATTTACGTGTTGACGCACGGCACGTAAGGGAGGAAAGAAACTGAAGGTATTTTTAGATTCTCTTCTTTCTTCTCAGATATAGATCCGGGTAGAAGTTCAACATGCTACGTATTCAGTAAAGGATGGTGGTAGTTGTAGTAAAACTTTCTTGCATTAAGAAGAACAAAGATTTCACATGTCTACCTCTAGCATCATCCCATCCAATACGATACAACAAGAATTCTCGTAGATTTCCACTGTCTTTGTTCTAATGCCGAAATGCCGACCAACCGAACAAACCAATACAGCAGAACTGTCTGTTGTTGTGTCGGTCGAAACTCAATGTAATACAATGCATGGTATAATCTTATATATTCCAATACCATAAACCCATGTCTCAAGTTATGCATTGAGTTCTGAAAGACTTCAGATACTTGAGAATCCCTTTTTCAACATAGACTGTGTACTAAATAGTAAATATTCCCAGTAAATATATATAGAATATAAAGTATAGTGGTATATAGTACACGTACTTTACAACTATGTACAGTATTGTTTAAATTACAGAAAGTGCGAAATACTAGAAGGTAATGCTTTGCAAGAAAGGACTACAGACACTGCGATCATTTTACAGAACTTTGAGTAAATATCCGGAGAAAGTAGACTGAAGAATATAAATAAATAGAACAACTGTGGAATTCTAATGGCATTATATTATAGAGAATACTTTTTCAGGATTGCAACACAATAGAAGTATCGCCAACTTTGCAGTATATATGGAAGAACGCAGAAATTCTATCGTACAACAATAGAAGGTAGAAGAAAGGATTTGCGTCTTCCAAATGATATTTCAGATGACATTTGACGATTCACGTTCCAGACCTTTTCTTACATTTCTTTGTGAATATGAATATGAATATACAATACACATTTTCTCCCAAATCTCACGTACTACGCTCTAACAGCATGTAACATGTAATTCGGTAATTGAACGTGAATAATATCTATTGTGTAGAGTACATCAACAGTAAAAAAATTGTACATAATTTTTACTTACCACTGACTATCATAGAATGCTTGGCTTGGATTAGTTTGATTTGAAATGAATATGACGAACGTTAATTTGTACTTTACGGAAATGAAAACGATTTCTTTTCCAATTTAAAAAAATTCAATGGTGAATTATTACTTGTTTGAATATAACTACATAGCTTCCTCAGAACTCATTTTTGACTTTCATAAAGTATAAATCGCCAACCCTAAAGATAATTAATGAGGCAATATTTTAGTTTTCATTATTGCAAAACATTGATTCAAAATCATTCAAAATCTACTATGAACTTGTTAGAAACTGCACCCCACAATTTGAAATTTACTTCAGACGATTCCTAATGCGGAAATGCGGATCATCGTTTTTCTATAGATCAAAAATAATTTAATTGTAAGTTGAATTACACGAAATTATGATGTTATGTAGTTTTTCTGTCGAAATTGCCAAACATTTAATTGAAATGTTAAAGTATTTGCGAAATTGTTATCGAAGCTGCCTATGCTAAGACGCAATTACTACTACAAAGCATTCTATAATATACCTCGTGTACACCTCGTCATAAAGAAGCCATGATATGGCCGAATGACTCTAAAAGGTTCCAATTCGACACGGAAGGACATTAAAGGAACTTCTGGAATGAAGCCAAGAGTTGAATGAGTGTACGATAATAAAATATCTTATTGCCAAAATCCGCCTGAAATAAGCTAACAATAACACCCGACATTCTAAGTACTGCAGACTCAGTTTCGTTTCATTTCATTGCAATCTATATTGTCATTATTATTATACTCCTTTATTACACCTACTTTTTAATGGCTGCTACCACTACTATCGTATATATACCTATCTAAGTTATCTTAGACATAATTGCTAATAAAAAATAAAAATCCGGCAAGGTTGTTTCAAGTCGAACTATCATCGCTTTCATCACAACTACTGCAGAGTGTCCTTTAACAAGAAGAAGGAACAGAAACTACTTTCGTTAGAGCAACCAGCAATGTGAAATTACATTTGGCAGCATGAAGCTGTACACGGTACACGGGAATCTGATTTATTTCGAAAGATTCTACATCCCTTTGTGTTCCCGTATCAAATATCAATCCTCCATACAAAATATGTCATTTTTAAGAGTAATCTTTGAGGAAAATTGCTGATTTTTATGTTGAGAAAATTGCGTTCTAAATTCTAATACCAGTTAAGGATTTAAAAATTCGGGTTTAGACAGTTCTTGTAATGCTGAGGAATCTAAATCACAAAAATATGCAAGGGTTCCGTTTTGCGTGTTTGATCTCAAGTGAATTCCTCTTTTAGCGTTTAAATCGTATCCCCGGTTATAAACAAACAAGTAGGCATTCTCATTAAGTTTGCTTGACTTGAAATTTGTTTAGATACAAATACAAATTAAGGAACAAAAGAAAGTTCCTTTTATAGAGGAAAGAGCTTTATAGGTACTTTATGAAACAATACAAAGAGACAAAGACTCATTCCGGATATCTTCTATGCCTTAGCGATACGGATGCCAAAATGTCAACAACTGCAACATTTTACTTCTGTTTCATGTGCCTACCTACATTATTCGTACATAGTTTGTTTTTAGTAGTACGCTACACTAATGTGCTCGTCTCTTATCAAATGTAGGTGAAGTAATGGGAGTGTAAATATCTTTTTGGGCTACTCAAGCAGAAAAGAAAAGCAGTGAGTCAGGAAATGAGTTTAGTATTGATTGACTGAGCACAAAGTTTTTGGAAGAACTGAAGACATGGTAAAGAAGTCGAGTTATGTAGAGAGTTCAAGAATTTTTGTTTCTTATTTCCGTTAAATTTGTTACGTCGCAATGAATATTTCCTGCTCTTTGTCATCTTTTCTTTCTGTATGTTCGTAATTACACTTCTTTCTTTGAATACAATGACTACACGAGGAGAGCCATGTCCTCAAACTTTCTTTCTTTCAAGAGCTTTGTTTTTGCACAAACAAAAAGACAGGCCTGAATTAGTATTCAATTATTAGATAGAGACTGTCTAAATGTTTTTGTTCTCTTTCTGACAAACTTACGTAATAGTCTCCTTCAAGCTTTTATTTTTGACACGTGCGTATATAGTACATGTAAAATTGTCAGAGGCATACTTACAAATTATTTCCTTAGCGTGGGAGGGTTATATTAATTTACATTCGGTATTCTCGTGCTCATTTCATTAGGCCTATAGTCATTATTAGCCATTAGAACCTATTACAGTATAAATAACTTGCATTGAAATTACTGTTGCATTGCAAACTGAAACTGGCACTCTTGAAATTAAAGTTTTTTCAGTAAATCTTCTGGAAATTGAAATTGTTTCTTACTTCCGTCATTTTTAATCTGTTGCCCATGAGCTATTTAATATGTTCATACTTAGTTTAACATATAGCTTAAGATTTAACTTACAAAGAAATGTTGGATTAGAGTACACCTGCATAATTGTATCAGTCTTAAAGATTGAATTTCAGCATAAAAACTATTGTAATGGCTTTAAGAATTATCTATATTGTAAACCACATACCTAAATCTAAGCTGCACAGATCACAAATAAAAAGTTCGTCCATCAAGCAGAAAGTGTCATAAATTTTTGACTACTGGCAGTAAGGTAATCTGTGAAGCCTGCTCAAGGAATCAATTAAACAGCACTATGATTTAGAGTCATTAATTAAAGAGCAACGAATCCTCAATCAAATCCAAGGACTGAAGGTAGCAGTTTAGTTCTAGACTCTATACTAGAACAAAGAAGGAAGATAAATGAGCTGGCCAGTTGGCGACAACTCTTTTATGAAACACGTCACCTCCGTATAAATCAATGATGGCAGAAACCCCACCTGCTGTTCAACATTCCACATATCACATACAAAACCCTATAAGTTTAATCTCCTCCACGAAAAACGAAAAACCTGAAATGAACACACATCAAAAATATATGGCACCATCCATCCCGCATGTGTGTCCGTCTTGACCATTTTATTAGGTTAACATATTATACAAAATACAACAACCACATATATAACTTTATGTTACCCTACTAGAATGTTTATTATGACTAAACTCAATTTTTAATCTGATATAGATTTACAAGTGTTCAGCACAGTACATTTTTCATTGCCTGTGTACCTTTAGCCTTTACAAAAGCAGAGGTAACCACAACAGAAACTCAGTTGACCGATTACGCTGCAAATGCAATAATACGTATAGTTTAGCAAGGTCCGGTGTTGTAGAATGGAATATTTGCAAAGTACAGATATTATAGTCAGGGATTCTCGTATGAAAGTGATTAAATTACTTTTGATGTGGTTTCATGCAATTTTAACAGGGAGACCACTAGTCCCAGTTTTATCCTCGCAATCAGTCTCGTCTCAAGTGTAGGTTCTTGTACGTAAAGTGGCATTTCACTGCACAATGTATAATTCAACTCGGTTAAACCATGTTAAACCCACTTGAAGCTTTCACTAGCAACAAAAGTCTCAAATGAATAAACTATGGACTGTTCAGAAATGAATGCACATATTTTATGCAAACTTCCAACGAGTCTTTCATTTTTATACATATGGTATGATTACATGTGTATATGTGCATCATATGTGATTACTAAATACATCATGAAAGCTAAAAACATGCCCAGAAAAACTTTCTTGTGTATTTTCTTTGTATATATTCCTCGTTCGTACTTACAATTACTTTTGACTGCTGTAAAAGTATTTAGTAAGTATTACTACAACTGCAATAAGCAATTATCTGTAGGTAGTGTACCAAATTTTCTTATTTTAAATTTTAAATAAATCCTTCAGTATCGTATACCGTATAGACGCGTATAACAGGCGCCCTACCAGATTCAGGTAACAAAGCTCTTTTTTACTTCTGAGCTCTCCATTTCAAAATCCTTGATACGCCCTTGTATACCAAATGGTATGGTATATAATGTACAAATAATATATTGGTTGATACTTATGTCTTGAGTTACACTTTTTGATTTTTTAAGATAATTTAAGTGTACTTCAGAATTCTAAGTATGTGCGCTATTTTGTAATGCTCCAGTTAAACCGCATGTAAGGAAGGAAACCAATTAATAAATTAATTGCATAGGTCCTTCTACAACATTTAGTAAAGAAACTGTAACATGTACTTCGACAATTATAGTTTCATTTAAATTGTATGGTACTTCAAAAGCGTAAGCATGAGGGTGATAGGTATAATACGCTGTGGATGTGCATATCGATTATAGATCCATAATAAAATGTCAATGCAGCATTTCGCATGTAGTTTTTGGCTTTTGGGATAGCAGAGTTTTAGGTATGTATTTTCTGATTTAATTTCGCTTCGTATTGCCTGGTTAGAATTTGAGCAGGGAATCTGGGCGAGCCAAACTGTTTGAGGCGAGGCAGTCGATCTGATGAAAATTCTGCACGTCCAGCGCTCTTCAGTTGCTGGACATTGAAAAGCATTTTGTGGTTGGTTTACTTTAAAAGCTATGTCGTGTCCTGTCTTGTCCGCTATATCATTTACCACAATCAAATGAAAGTTGCAGCAGAGAGCTACAGAACAAGTAGCAACTTGTAGTAACATTAGTCTGTGTAATGTGTAATGTAGCAGAAGGATTTCAGTCTCGTAATGTGTTATTCTAACTGTAGCCGTGTGCGTGTATGAGGTACTACTAGAGTCTGTACAAATCACAAAAAATGTTGAATGTGAGCAGACTCAACAATTACTGAACTCAAAAGGGTTGTAACTTCCAGGTATGTTATGTCTGCAAAACTATAAAATGACATCTCTACATAAATAATCAGACTTTTCAGCACAATTCGATATTATTCTGTTTCTGTTGCTACCATTTTCTTTAGCAGATGTTATGTTATAGACTGCTTTGACTTTATCGTTACCTACTTCGTTCAGTTTTGAATGTATAAATTAATAGAAGAGACAGTTTTTAATACCATCGTGCAATTTTATTTTAGAACTGAATCGTGCAAATTGCTTCCGCTAATGAGACATTTGAGCTTAATTAAATTTTTTCTTCGAAATAGGAACTGATTTTAATTACAAATAAATAATTACCAAATTCAATTCCACTAGTAGTAGGCACAAGTTATTTCAGGACAATAAGAAAACCTCAGCTACCTGTAATTAATAGTATTTACAGTTAATTTTCAACCGTTGAATATATAAAGAGTGACAAAAAATTGACACATTCCACTACTATGATATTATAACATTCTTGATTGATTGAGAGTTGCTAGAACGAAAAGCATTGCATAGGTACTTATTGTTTTTTCTGCCAATGCATCTAGTTTAATTTCTCTGAAGGCAATTTGCACGTAAATGAGCAAGTAGTATACATGTACATGGAACATAATTATTCTTAAAATTCTTAATGTGTATACAGGTAGGCAAGTCATTATGTGATTCATGCAACACAGTTATAATTCATTGCTATCTTACATGTCATAACTGAATAATTGTCTCAGTATACTAAATAATAACTGTGTATTGAAAGCTGTCAGCATTGCATGGAAATGGCATCATTATTTCTTTGTCATAAAGTAAATATGACATTTACATGCCTCATGGGCATGACAAATAAGCAACCGGTCACGCAACAGTGACATACTTATTGATCACAAAAGTATTTTGCCAATTATACCACCGAAGCTCCTGTACAGAAATTGAATTGCATTAAAAAATTATTTCTCATTTGTGGAGTTACAATTTAGGATTCTCCTGACAGAAACTCCTTATACACTGTAGAAAGACCACGTTGCTTTTGTACTTATAGAAATGTCAATACAGAAAAACAACAAAAGTGGGTCCTCCTGTGTTTAAAACTTAAATATGTCACCGTGACTTTCTCCAGTACAAGATAAAGTGAAGTTAGAATAGTTTCTCTGGCAATTGTGTGGTGTGTGCACTCGGCCGACTCCCTTTTCTTCTCAAGTTTCAACCACTTCAGCGTTGTACACAGAAAACAGAAGCAACTGTGCAGAAAAGGAAAGGAAATAGTGTCACTGGCCTTCCTTAAACTTTACGTGTATTCTTTATACCCGTTTGCGTCAAAGTAAATATAAGGAGAGGACATATGTTGCTCCATTTATGATCCAAGTGTTTAAAAATGATAAGGAGAATACAATGAAATACTCAATTGCCTCGACTCGCTTCACAAACCATAACAGTTCTGTATCTCTGTAAACCTAAACTCATATTACATCATTTTCCTCCAATAATATCCTTAATACTCTTAGCAGTGGCCATTTTGTACGTTAACATTGCTAGAATGTTACCTACGTGTCATAGTGGTCATATAATATTATTACGAACATTATACGCTATAGAAATGCTACATTATTGGTGTACCAATGTCCACTCACATTTTCGCCTTTATATACCATTCTACGTAGGTACTTTAACGAACTTCTGTCCTTACTGGGAAAACAGTAACAGAAAACAGTAACACTAAAGTTTAGATTACACTTTGTAACTGTGGTTGCTTTTTACTTCGTAAAGAATATACTTTTTTGTATTGCTGGTATACCAGATGCACGTGTTACTGTATATATGAAAACTATAAGGTAGTAAATGTCTAAACCAGTACTAACTTTTCTTAACTTCTAGAATTGTACATCTGTATATGGAAATATTTTAAGAAAATGATGATAAATCATTAATTATGCAGGCGGATCTGTCGCAGGATGTTGTAGGAGTGTAGAAACAAGTTGGGCAACAAATATAATATTATTTCAGAGACTGCAAATGAGATAAGATAAACAATATGAGGAAACGACAGGAAATGAAGGGTCTTTCTTCTTCTGTCTCACTCACTCGGAAACGTATATGCATAGTGCTATCACGTTTCTTTGTCATGAAGAAGATGATGATGTTGTAACTTTACATCATCATTCAACAGAATTCCACATTTTCTAATCTACTCGTCTCGTATACCGTACAGAATACACGATGACGCTATGTCCTCGTTCTTTAGTCAAGAGTCATTTTCCTGTCTATACAATATACATATAACAAATGAAAATATATTTACGGGAAGAACCCAACGTATAAATTGGCAATTCACGTGAACGTGTGCATGAAGGACAGTAAGTTCCTGGAATACTAAATAGAATCGGAATACATATACAGATGGAGGAAATATTGTCATATAATAAAATATTATACATATATCCATGCACATACGAATATATTACAAGTGTTACAAGCTATAGGTAATGTGTAACGTTATTCAACGTGTTGTGTATGAAGTATGAGAGTGACCTACTAAATTTAAAACGCAATTGTGTATACACGTTCCTAATATGCAATGAGGAATATCTGTATGTAAAGAGTTAATCACGTTTGCATTGATAATTGATGACACTCATAATCTTTGCACAAAACAACAAGTAAACTTACAGTCAATGCCTTTTGCCCTATTTTCTTCACAATCCTATATGAAATCAACTCATTTCACGTTATTTACAAGAGTATAACTAAATAGGTACGTGTCTTATACTAAATGGAATTCCTTCACAATTAGGTGTAAGGTAATTTACTTTACATTTCAGATTGTAAACTGTATATTTTGAGAATGACATAAGAGAAGTGAAAGTAAGAGTAGAAATTGTAACAGAATAAACTTTAGCTACAGCTAATAACTTTCAAGAAAGTTTTTCCAAGGGTGAAAGTGAAAACCACATTGGAGAAAGTCGGAGAAAGCTGCGCTGGTGAAAGCCAGATGTGGTATTCAAGTTAAGAATATATTAATATTCGAGTTGCAGATATAAATAAGAAATTTACCACAGGTGGTGGTGCTAATTTTAAGGCTACAGGCGGTGGACAGTTGTAGTAGTTCTCTAAAAGTTAAAACATATGCCGACATAATATTTTAACCAGTTCAGAAAATTTCTCGTTTTACTTTACATTTTCATTAAATAAAGCCTAAGCCAAGAATAATTTACAGTCATGTATCTAAAGGAGTTAATACTTACTTATAGGTTAAGCTGTACAACTTCACAGTAAAGAACTGCTAGAGAGTCTTATTGGGCTTTTATTAAGGAAAGTATATTTGGAGATTCGAATTTAAACCATCGGAATTGCACGAATTTAGTAACAACACAGTTTTTTGGCAAGAAAGTTGTTCACAGTTTTCCTTTCAAGGAGAAGGAAGTCATCCTGACTTTCCCTGGGATATGGATGAGAATCGAAATCGATAGAAAACTTGTCAGTTCATGTTGATCCTTCTTTAAGCCTTCTCTCTAAAGCTGGGCAAGACGACTACTACTACTACAATATCCAAAGGTGAAAGTTAACACACAAACATATGGAGCTGTTTTGCCAGAGCTATATAGTAGCATGTGTTTGTGTATGCTCGTGGAGCAATGAATTCATGACGTCTAAAAATGCTAATGAAGGTTAGAGAAACTGAACAAACATTGTTTTTATTACCCCGTGGGGGTTTACAGTGTAATATAAACAGTTCAATGGTTTGTAGGCTAATCTTAAGAAAAAAATAACACACAGTAAACGCTTTTCCTTAAGTTTATACCTTTCTGTAAATTGCGTCTTGTGTGCTTAAAATGCGTGAGTATCCGGCAGGTCTAAATGTTAACAAGTTTTTAGTGTGCTGTAACTCACATTTTTATTAATACTCAATTTTGCGCTTTACCTGCAAATGTAAATGGATGTCTACTATTTTATACACGCATTGATATTTTGTCCTAATCATTTAATTACAGGTTATTTCATTTTGAAGTCAAAAATCAAAAGTACAGTGCAAAATCTTCAGAAATGTGCGAGAAAAAGGTCAAGCAAAATACCTTAGAATTATAAAGAATCAAATTCTGTTTTTAAGAAGTTAGATTTGATCTTACAAATCTAAATCTGAGGAAAGTTTTGCCAACTGCTATCATTTAAAACAACGACTCGATAAAACACGGATCTAAGGGTGAAAGTTGAAGATTATTGTGGCGATGTATGAAAGATTAAAGCTAAAACCTTGGCAAAAGTTTATTTCACGATTAATCTAATAAAAGTGACTACAACTGCGAAAGTGGGAGAGCATTATCTAATTATTAGCAACAAGCCGATGAAAAATCTCCTGTGCTTATCTTTAGTATTATTACTATGTAAAGCATAAATAAGATGTTGTGTTGAGAGAGATTTCTCAGAGATTTCTCTCAGAGAGAAAGCTCTTCCTACTTGACTTCCTTTGTGTAATTTCCTCTCTGAGTATGGATACCCGTCTCAGAATTACACTGTAGCTTATGTTCTATGTCTTCTTTACTCCGTATATATACACTTGCGTTCTCTGTGTATACAAATAAAAGAGAAGACTCACATACTAACGAGAAGACTTAGTATTCTGTTGAAAACAAGCCTTCTCTCCTCGCTCGATTTTATTTCCTGTGTTCTTGTATTTGTTGTCTGTATAGAGATATAGCCGTAGCCGCTGTTGAAGAAGTTGTACGGTGAAAGTCCTTTGTTGAAGAAGAAATCCAGCGTTGTTACCTCTGTGTATATATTTTGATATGATACTCGTACTTATAATAATATCTTCTTATCCGATTCTTTATCCTCTCTCTTGAGCTTTAAGTTTCTCTTGTCTCGTCGTAAGTGTGTGAAGTTGAGTCGACAAGTTGAGTGAACTAATCCGATTTGACAAAGAATAAGTAGAGGAATGTAAGAATATATAAGAAATGTATATAAGTCACTAGTAACTGAAATATATACGATGTTAGTATTACTTTGTATGAATCACCCTCATCCTTAAGCTCTCCGGTTACATCTTTGTGTTGATACTTTCTTTATTAGTCTGCATAAAGGCTCCCTTGGACATTCCTTATAGATGAATTCCTTTTTAGCACATGTATATACTTCTATTGTGTCACACAGTACCCCACTAACAGTGAATGATGCAAGGGACAACGTCCTATACCAAACGTGCACTGAGTTTAGTACAGAAGAGAATACACACTGAATTCTTAAACCTACTTATGTTTAATAGGTTTTGTATGGAAATTCTCAGAGCTACAACTATTACTACTACTACTGCAAGTCACGTACTAAACTGTATACTCAATAGGAAATGCAAATAGTATGTATTATGTATATAGGGTATGGCATATTATTATTATTCTGTAGTAAATTCGTAACATCCAAATCCCTAAAACTTTCGGGTGTATATATATAGACATTTTTTGTTTTGTTTGCATCTTTGATAAAGGAATGGTACATAAATTTCTGTCTGGGGAAAAGGGCTGCACAAATGTACATAATGTCCTCTATCTACCAAAACATTATCGCATTAAATCTACACAGCAGCATGGTTTTGGACTTTGGTTCGCTTTTATATTACTACGAATCGATATTATGTAACATTGGCCACATGGTTATGGAAAAAAGACGATAATATTGTACTAGAGACAGATTTAGAAGTTATAATATGCATTCAAGTGAAATGTATAGGCGTATGGCGTATTCAATCGTTTACTGGAATTGTGATACTGCACAAGCAATAGCTATAGGCTTAATTCTTCACATTATCATTGCATTGTTGTTGAAACACAATGAATTTCAATAAATATAGTACAATATTGATAGAGATAGCGATACGGAATACCAGAAGGAGACGAATCTGTGAATATTTTTAATAAAATAAAGCGAAGCTTTTACAAATAAAGCTATGTGGTGATTTTGCTATAATGATTTCTTTTGAAGAAATATGAGCCGTAAAATGAAATGGATTAATAGTAGACATGTTTATTTTAAAACAATTTTTATTGCAATGTCTTATATTACTGTATCACCCGTTACACCACACACACCAGAAAGTTTGATAAATACCTACAATATAATTACACGAGGACAACTTTCACATTTATATAAAATTGTAAGGAATTGGCTTGGGTAAAAGGTATGTTTTATATTGTCAGAGAGAAAGTTATTGTTTTACCACATTTGTCATGATTGTCTTTTAAAATTGCTAAATTTTTTGCAAACTTCCCAGTACAATTTTACAGGAACACCGTAAATATAATGTAGTTTATAAACTAACTACAAAATATGAAATGCAAGTCGCACCTACATACATTAATTAGTTATATATGACTATCTATCACATCACATAGGAAAAGAAATTCGGATTTCGAATTCCAATACACATTCTAAAGCCAAAACCAATTGCTATCCAAGTCACCACTTTTGTTTCAAACACACTCATCACAAAATATAATAAATCTTAAATTCTCTAATAATGAATTCATGTTACATGTTTTATGTTGTAATATTAAGTACGCTATTATACAATGTTTGAAATTTTGTTTGAAATTGTATCTTCATATAAGCTTTTCATCTTTTCTATTGTTAAAATTTGCAATATTTGTTTTTTAAAACCTAATTTTGAGCAGATGGCAATTATACAGGCGATGATTATAATAATTTGTCTTACATATAGATTAGATTAATAATAATAATAAGCGCTTGAACAAGCCTATGTAAAATTACAAGGATCTGCACTCTGGAAGGAGTTCAAGTTCAACCAAGGGGTAGCAAGCATGAGAGTAGGCTCTGGCAGCAGTGCAGACAGATTGTTGAGCATTATATCCTTTCTCTGTAGACAATTTCTCGCAAATGTGCTTGTACTCTTCAGTTTCTACAACTCCGAAGCAAGGTCTGCAAGTAATTAAACAAGTCGAGCAAATTAATTACAGACATTCCACGCCAAGCTGACAAGGCAAAACTTGTGAGTTTTACTCTCGTACGAATAAGAGCGAAGGAAAATGAACTGAATGAATTTGATATGTTGAAATGAAACTTACCTTAAACTAGATTTTCTGCTTCTGAATGCTTCAGCACACTTGGCCTTTACAGATGAGGAGATTTGCGTAGAATGTGCTGGGATGGGACTTTCAGTGCATTGTTGATTACCATCGACCTTCCATTCGGAAGCGAATTTCTCGACGTCATTCTCAATCTAATGAAATGAATACAGCAATTAATAACAGAACAGACTAGAATTACTTAAGTATGACTAAACAGTAAAATTTCTTTTCTAATTGCTCTTTTGTTGTAAAAACCACACTAAAAAGTACACATACCTTTCCATTGGGGGTAGTAAATTCGTCAAATTGCTCGTTGTTGTATGTTCCCAACAAACCAGCAACCTTTCCTTGGTAGTAACCATTAAGTGATACAAAGCAAGTGTCTTCTTTGGGTGAGCATCCAGTAGCAACTCCGTCATCAGAAATGATTACAATTTTGCCAGACCTTTTGCGAATAGTCAATCTTCCTACTTCAACACTCTTTTCAAATTCAGTTTGACGTCCATTAACGTGAACCTGCATAAGGAGAACACGAAAAATGTAAAATTTTGCCAATAATATATAAACATTTGTTTCTAAATTTGTAATAGCGATAATAACTTACAGAACCATCGGGTTTGATAGCTACTGTGTCGTCATTATTGGTGACAATCATGGATTTTTCAATTCTGCTTCCAGTGTTATCGTAATCGAGAACAACGGTGAAGTTCTTGTCAACGAAGTCAGAAGCTAAGAGATATTGGCAGTTGCCTTCAAAGTGGTAGAATTTTCCATCGAAAGTTCTGTAGTATTGTGATCCAATAACGAGACCATAAGCTGGAAAGAAGAAAGTATTCAATTAGGGTAAATTTAACGTTATTTTTGAGAGGGAACTTATTTAGGTTCGTGGAAAACGTTTTTACCTTTGAATGGTGGCAGAATGGCTTCCGTGCGAGTTGCAGCTCTGATTCTATTGATGGTCTCGGTGATTCCGTAGTTGTAGGATGGAATGCGCACCTTGCTGAATTTAGGGACATGAATCTTGTTCCATTGTTCGTCAACTAGTTTCATGATATCAGAAAGATTTTCAACAGACTTGGCCAAAGGAATCTAAAAATAAATATTAAATAAGTTTATGTTAAATTTTGCAATTTTACGTTCTTATTTGTTTTTTATTTAAATAAATTTTATTTTTTTATACCTGAGCGATGACAAGACCATTTTTCAAGTCGACGGTGAAAATATCATCAGCAACTTTCTTAACAGCAGCGACCAATTTATTATAGATTTCCTGTTGGGCAGCAGCATCATTAACTGGGGTTTGTCTTGCCTTCTTCTCAACGTATTCAACAATAGATTCGATCAATTCTTGGATTTCCTTTCCAGGTAAGACCTTCAAGATGTAATTTCTAAGTTCCTCAGCTTGCTCCTTGGTGTCTTGAATCAATTCAGTAAGGAGTTCCTTGTAACGAACAATGATTTGTTTGACGATATCCTTAACAGTAGGATTTTCCAAAATGTCATTGCTAGCTTCCTTGACGAGTTTCCAAGCTTGAGTCAATCTCTCCAAAGCAATCACAATACTCTTTTGAAGGACCTTGCCGACTTCAGTGGAAGATTCAACGAGCCATCCTAATTTCTCTGCAAAAGCAGGGCTGGATGCACTAACGCGGTCAAAAGCATCCCAGAATAATCTCACTACAACTCTGCTAGCTTCAATGAAAGAATCCACGGCGGAGTCGAGACTTTCTTGGAAGGCTTCAACTGTAACGGGAATCTTGTCAACAATTCTAGCCCAGATTTCTGGAATAGCTTCAGCTTGAACCTTCCAAGCTTCGATGGTTTGAACAAGGACCTTTCTGAGACCACTAATGATTTCCCTGATGACAGCAACATGTTCTCCAACCAATTCAGAAGCGAAGTCATAATACTCGATCAGTTGTTGGGTATCTTCATCGGCCTTAAGTTCCTCCTTGAGATCAGTCATCTGCTTCTTGTAAGAATCGCAGGCGGATTGAAGACTGACTTTAGAAGATTTAAGATTTTCAACGATACGTTTGACTTCTTCAACAATTTCAGTTCCTGTTTCCAAAGCCAAGGCCTTGAGTCTCTCCCCAGTTTTTTCATTGCGAGCCTGAGCCTTAGTCTATAAAATCATAAAATCGTTTTCATGAGCAAGATTGACAAAAATGAACAGAAATAAATTGAAAACGATTGAGCTGTCTATTTACCAAAACATTCCTAATGTTAAGCACATCCCAGTCAGTCTTAATGGTGAGAATACGAGAGGTGTTCAAAGCAACGCTCAAATCAGCCAAAACGTGAGTTTCTCCATCGTCATGATCGTAAAGTCCGACAACGAAATGTTTGGTGTTCTTGAATCCTAAGAAAGCTTCGTAGAAATCACCCGTTTTGCTTGCAGAAGTGTAAGTTTTCAATTCAACTCGTGGTGGGTTCACAGTTACGACCTGCGCTGAGAAAGTTCTGAAATCTTCCATTCCTGGGAGTTGCACATTTTGACGGAGTTCATAACCAGTAGGATGTTTTTCCCAGCTTGCGGAGAGAGAGACAACCTTGCTGGATGGTCCATTGACTTCAAAGTGGATGCGGCTTCTGCTCACGGAGACATCAATTTTAGAAGTTTTCGTTTGTCTGTTGCGGTTTACGTAATCGAGTTCAGCACGGTAAATAAGTTCATCAGTAGTGCGAGTTAATTGTCCCTTGGAGTGGATGTTGATATTTTGACCCTAAAATTCCACACATGGTTAATTAGTGAAATCGTATAAAAAATTCAATTTTCCTTCAGTTGCTTTAACTTAGCTATATAATTATTTACCGGAGATACAATAGAGCCGAGAGTGCTGTATTGGAAGCCACGTTCAACATTATCCTTTTCGATCTTGTATGAGACGGTAATTTCCTTGCCAGCTTCGAAAATATCTAATACGGTTTTGGTTTCAATAGAATTGGTCTCTCTTGTGAAGGTATTGGTGATTTTCAAGTCCTGTAAAAAAATTAATATTTAGAATTGTTGCAACATTAATTCCTTCACTTCCTCTGATGTTCTTATAAGATTAAGAATTATAATCTGTTGAGTTTTCTGAGATCATACCTTGGGGACATCAGGATGATGGAAACTGAGGAAAACGCGGGTGGCTTTGTTGGCTGTGCTTTTGTTGGCAATCAAACTGATCTTTCTGTTAGCTTGTCTGGTCTTGTCAACGAAGAAACTGAGCTCAACTTGATAATCTCCTGATGGTGTGTTTCCAGCTTCCACAATAGCAGCCATGACGCGTTGAGGGAGTAAGATTTCAGCTCCGACTTCCTTTCCGTCCTTTCTGTACAATTTGTATCCAACAGGGTTGGTTCTTTCTTTGCCCAAGATGAGTTGAACAGAGTTTTCGAATTGACGGCCATGTTCGGAACTGACAGTCTTAACTACTAATCCATTGACATCCTTAATACCTCCAGTAATTGTCTCGGTAACTGCTCTCAATTGGTAATCAATATCTCCATCTTTGTGTTCATATCTGAGTTGGATATCTCCGACTTTGCATTCTTCATCACCTTCATTGCAAACGCTAGCTTGAAGACGTTTTTCAATGTTGGACCGTTTTGCTAAGAAAGTGAGCTTCATGGGATGCCCTCCGCCGATTTGGAGACTTCCACTAATTTTGCGTCCTTCTTCGCCATTATCACGTTGTTTATCCATAAGTGTGTCTTCTACTCTGAAGTTTCCGTCAAAGTTCATTGCTCTAGCTTCAATCTTGACGGATCCATCGTAAGTCTGTTGAGTTCCGGAACGTTCTTCCTTCTTAGCGTAATCCGCACTGATAGCAGCGATCTTGTCATTATTTCCTTCAACAGAGAAAGCGACAGAATTGCGTCCAGCGACGAGTTTCTTGGAAACACGAAGGCTCCAGTTGTTAGCTTTAAGAGCGGGGCTGTCTACCTTCAAGTTGGCATCTACAGCATCACCAGACTTAACAAGAGTTCCAGTTGTGTGCAAGTAGTTTCCACCTTCTCCCCACTTGGCCTTAGCATCAACAGCGTAATTGCCAGCAGAAGCCTCGGAGATTTCAAGGAAGAGTTTGCGGGCGGGTTGGTTAGTTACAGCGACTGTAAGATCGAGATTCTTCTTCTGAGCAGTCAATCCCAATTTATTTGTGATATGTACTCCGGCATTGTTGGCCTTAGCGATAACTTCGGTGTTGATTGTCTCCGCATTTTCAGTACTTCTGTGAGTGATTTGCAATTCGAAAGTTTTCAAATCATCAATGGGTGTTTTGCCAGTGATCTTCAAATCAGCATTAGGTAATTCGTAATCAGCTTCAATATTGACTTCGGAACGCTTTCCACGAACGGTAGAAGATGCGGTTCCTTGGATTTTCTTTCCTACACGCTTGCCGGTAGCTTTAAGTTCGATCAATGGGTTTCCACCTTCGCTAACAGTGTAGAGAGCCTTGAAGTTGTTGTCAATAAGGGTGACGCTTTCTTCCCAGGCATATTGAGCTCCTTGGTTAACTGTGATTGCTCCGCGTTCAGTGATCTGCAAACAGCATCATTTATGAAAAAAATGCGGAATTTAAAATACAGAACTCCTAAAATTACATTTCAAAAAGTAAATGCAAATTGTACCTCGAAGTTCTTAATAGATTCAATGAAGACACCATATTTCAAGTTTCCGGACAAAGATCTTAATGTTTCATAGGGAGTGTTAAGTGCATAATCAATTTCCAAACGCTTCTTGGGAGAGAAACGGTCCAAATCGATTTTAATTTTGATGTCGCCCTGACGGCTTCCACGCTTTCCAGATGCAATAAGTTCAGTTGATGCAGTTTTAGCAATAATTTTGAAGTTTCCGTCTAATGCTTGCTCAATAACGTTTCCGTTGGCTTCGAACTACAAAGCAAGATAACAACAAAATATTAATTCCGATTATAACAGAACAGAAATAAATTAGTCTGGATACTTTGGAATTAATGAATAATTACCTGTCCACTCAAGGTTCTGTAATTTCCTGGAATAAGGGAGTTAAGTTCTGCATGGAGGTTAATATTTTTCTCTCCCTTGTAGTCAACCTTCAAGTTTGTCAAGACTTCAAATACGACTTCCTTGGTATCCAAACTGCCGATACGGTTTTCTAATGTAAGTTCAGAGGCAGGAGTATCGGGAAGTTGGACCTTAACGTTCAACTTGGAAGATTTAACCTTTGGTTTGCTTTCGAGGACATCGGACACAGTCAATGAGTAAGTCTTTCCATCGCTTCGCTTTACACTAATATCGACAGAATGTTCTCCGTTGAGAAGTTCCTTTGCAACCTTACCCTTAAGGTTCCATTGAGATTGTTTTCCGACAATGGTAATGTCATTCCTAAAGAAATAAAAAATAATTTTAGTAAACTGCTAAAACATTTTTACAGTAACTACCTTACAATTGAAATAAATAATTAGAACTTACTTGGAGTCTACGGCCCATTGACTTCCAGCAATGGTGGTAACACTGTGAAGAGCAGCAGCTTTGCTGGCATCTTTCTCAGCATCCCACTTAATGTCAGCATTCAATGTATGAACTTCTCCTTCAATCGTAACATCGGACACGGCTGTGATCAATCGTCCAGTTGGAATCCATTTTCCAGAGAATTCGAGCTTGCTTGCGGGTCTTGAAATACTTTGAGTTAAAGTTGCATCAACATAGTCCTTAACGAAAGCCTTGGCGTCGACTGTGGTTGGTTTTGCGGTCTTGGATACTTTGAATTTTGTTTCCAAATCAATGTAGTTGACACCCTTGGCATCAACCTTCAAAATGCTTTTGTAATCTTCTTGTTTGGCCATTACTCCGGACTTGAAGCTATAATTATAAACATTTTTATTGGAAAATGAAATATTTGCATTGAACACTGTGCGAACCATTGTTGATTGTAGTATTTAGTAAGTAACTTACATGACGGGATGAGAAAGTTGGTCAGATGTGATTTTGGTGTTCAATTGACTCTTCATGTCATCCTTGTTGAATCTGTGGGTCAATTCGGTGTCAGCTTCATACCAGAATCCTGGGGAGACAGCTAAACGAGTCTTGAATGTTCTCTTCTCTTCACTAGTCTTTGTTGATACTTCAGAAAATTCGTAGAGCTTGCCAGATAATTGAGCCTAATGTGTCATAAATAAAACATTATTATCTTAATGATTCTTAAAACATATTTTTATAACAAATTATGCCAGCCAGACCAAACGCATATTATTTGTGAACTTACATTGCTCTTAAGAGCATAATCGCTGAGGCCGTTGCCGCTAGCATCATACTTGATTTCTCCATTGAAGTCGTTTCCACATTTAAGAGTTACAATTCCATTACGTTCAACCTCTGGGTTGTTTTTGGCTTTGGTCACGAGAGAAATGTCGATGTTAAGATCTGGGTGCTTAACTGTAATCAACATTAACATATAACGTTTATAAGATTACTTTCATTTACTTTTACTTTCAAAGTTGTTACGAGAAAAATTATTTTGACAAAATTACCTGTGAGTTCTTGGTTAATATCGAATTTCTTGTATGAGTCTACGGTAACATGAGCTGTTTGTGAAATGACAACTTTGGTGGCTTCTTCCAATCCCCGAATGTACTTGATGGAATGGTCCCATGTATTGTCCTTGCGATTGCATTCACCATCCAACTCAAAGTTTAAGAAAGAACGACGGCTGGAGCGAGATTTGAGATGTACAATTTTCTTTCCATGTTCTTCACCGATTCTTCCCTTGACACTGTATTCATGCTGAGCGTCAAGACCGTATTTAACCTTTAGATCAACAGCCTTGACTTGGTCGATATGAACTGAACCGTCTACGTTTAGTTTTCCAACAGCTTCGGATTCAAGGTGCAAATGTTCAAAGGTGTATACAACAGCATCGTCAACTCGTTTTACTTCGACAGATCCTAATTTGGAAAAAAATAAAATATTATTAATGAAAAACATTTTCAATGGTAAACACTGCAATTCATTAAAAAAATATTCGTTTTACTCTTACCGCTAACTTTTGTTCTCAAGGAGCGAACAGATCCACCAGTTTGAAGATCAACAATAAGTTTGTCTGCAATTGGGAGTGCAATTTTTGTAATTTTTCCTTCCAAAAGATTTACTGGAGTACCAGCAGAAGAGTATTGCAAAAGAGGTTCGAGTTCATAGGTGGTATCGCTGACGCGAGTTTTCTTTACTTCAGCCTTTCCGGTGTATTCAGCACCATCGTTAACAATCTTAACGCTGGCTCCCCTCAATGCATCAGTGTTGGATCTCAAATCTAATGAAAATACATTAATGTAAAAACAAACTGTGAAGTATACTTATATTGTTCATTGAGGATCGTCGCTAAATAAACTATAACATGATATTTGGACTCAGAATATATCTATATAATATTTACATAGAAAAAGTAATTTGTTTAAACTTTTAAAATTTAACGCTAAGGTTGAACGGGTACTTACAGTCGACGGTAAGCGTTTTAAATGGAGAAACAAGTTCGAATTTGACTTCAGGTGTTTGGGATTTGTAATGCAGATATTTTGCAGTAGCAGTAATTTTGCGGTTGGTTCGGGATCCAGGGGTGTCCAAAACAACATCAACAACCAAATTGTCATTGTCTGCAAATTACAAAACAAAAAATATTATTAGTCATGGATTATTTATTACATAAAGCTATATACTAGCTATGTGTATGCATATATTATGTTCATCACAATGCACAATTACAGAAGAACTCACCATTGTTGTTTGCAATCTTGAGGTAGTATCCTTCCATTGATGGTTCAACCTTTTCAATCGACAAGGAAAATACACTAGGTCCGTTCAACAAGAAAAATGAGTTAGGAGATGCTTGGGGGATCTTGACATCGGCACAGAGCTTCAGACCCAAAGCCTTGGACAAAGTTGTGGTGCATTCGCCATCGGCAACGTTTCTAGAAAATTAGCATTTCAAAATATTAGTTTATCGCAAAATCGCATTAAATAGGAAACTTAGCTGTTTAGGGATCTTATTTTACTTTTGAGGAACATTGCTCTTCATTGGAGTTTTCTTTTCAAGACTGTCTGCAGATTGTTCAACCCAGTACAAGTCAGTGCGAACATCAATAAGTTGGATCTTTTCTTGAGGGATGTTGAATCTCATTTCGACCTTTCCTTCTTCTCTGGCCAACTTGATATCAACGCCGGATGCTGTGTGGATTTTGCCTTCGAGTTGGATTCCAGATTCAATTGGTCCAGCTCCAACACTCATCTTGGCCTTCAAAAGAGTAGCAGCGCTGGGCATGATTTTTGCTTTCATGTCGGAAGCTTCTCCTCTGATGATTGCGTTTAAGTCGAAGTTTCCTTGCATTTGAAGGGACAAAATGGTAGTTCCTTCAATGTTGAGGTTGAGTGGAAGACCAGCAATGGTTGGGACGGTAACTTCTTCATCAATGAAATGAATTGGTTCAGTCAAGTCACATTTGTGGGATTTAGCTCCTTCAAGAATTTTTTCCATTCCCCGGAAAAGACGTTGTCTGAGAGAGATCTTTTCGTTTTGGCTTGCGGATACGGTTTCGGCAAGGATGGTTGTTCCGAGAATACGAAGATATAAATCGGTGGATGGGTCTTTGTGGAAGTTGGGGTCAACGTGAACCTTGGATTGGATTTCTTGAATTTCGTTTTCACTAACTTGTGTTTGGGTATCGCGAGTTACGCGGTTACGAATGTTGGTGGAAAAGGATGCCCAACGATTCTTGGATTCTTTAACAATTTTTTCGAAGTTTAAGTCTTTCAATTCTCCTTTTGGTCCTAAGAGGGATTCCACTAATTGCTCATAACCTTGACCATAACCTCCGAGCTAAATAAAATTATAATACACCTCTATAGAATTTGATTAAGATTCTGATGTTTTTCTTAAAGAAAATAAAGAAAATAAATCTCACCTCGAAAAGATTGTAGGCTCTGCCATAAGCTTGAACTGTCAGATTACCAGAAAGCATACGTGGGATGTAAGAGTCTTGAGAGAAGATGAGATTGCCATCAGCAGATAAACCGAGATTAGCGACATCGCTGAAGGTAGAAAGTTCTTCATGACGAGAGTAGATTCGTACGTCAGATTGGTATTCATTTTTAATTTTAAGTTGTTTAAAGACCTTTTTCAAGGGCTTGGTGTCAGGACTGACGCTCTTCAAAACACTGTAAATGTGTGATTCAACGAAACCTCCAACTGGAATGTTAACACAAGGAGAGACATTAGTTAATTAATTAAATTATTGCCAATAAGTTATTTTTTCATTGCGAGATGTTCATTTTGTTTCTATACCTTGGTTGGATTTCACAGCATCCAAAGCCTTTTGGAGACCATCAATATCAGTTTGTTTGACGCAACGAGCCAAAGCCAAATAAGCTTGGATCCTTACTTCAGAGGTAATTAGGTTGTTTGAGAATTTTTTCAAAGCCTTCTTTTTCAATTGAGATTGACAGGGATCGCGTCTAAATGCATCCAAAGCTCTGATCTTCAATCGTGAAGAAACTGAATCATCATCCAAAAGTTGGCTGATGGCTGTAACAGCTTCTGGTGTAAGTTGATCAACATTTCCTAAGGCTTGGAGAGAAATGATTAATCTTTCAACGACAGTCTCATCGCTTTCTTCTACTTTATGAACATTTTGGGCAATTTTGTTAACAAGAGATTGGTATTCGCTATTTGCGAGACATTTGCGATTGGTATTTTTGCAATACTGGTGAGCAAGACCGGAAGCAGTAAGAAGATATTCAGGTTCGGCATCACTTTTGGAAATAAGTGTGTCCATAGCTTTCAAGGCTTGGACTCCTGGATGAACAGCGAAAGTGGTATAAACGTTAAAGCTAGCAATGGTTTCTTCGGAAATTTTTCCACCATTAGCAATAATTTCGGCAATAAAAGCAATGGTTCCATCAGAAGCAGCCAAAGCAGCAGCTTCCAAGTATAATTTTTCTAATTTTTCTTGTCCATTGGGGCACAAACGTCCACTGGAGATTTCTTCGAATGTTGATTTCAAGTCACCTGCGCGGTTGTATTTCACAGTCTTCTTCAATTGCAAGAAAAGTCCTGGAACTTTTGAGGAGACGGTACCAGCAGAAACTTCTTGGCAGAGTTTGTGTACGAGATCGACTGTCTTTAATGCGGAAGACTTTTGTCTCTGAGCTTCTTCAACTTCGCTGTAGTCATAGAAAATTGAAGATGGTACGGATGGGATGTTGGCCTTAGCTCCTTGTAAACCATCTTGAGTTGACAAGAGGTTCAAAGAGGACTTCACAACAGTATGAACAGCACCTGATTTTTCGACGATTGGAGCGAACTTGTGGTCTTCAACGCAAGAAATGGATTGGAATACGTGTTCGGCGTTCACAGTTTGCTCACATTTCAAACCGGATACAATCTCAGGGGCTGAATTTACTTTCTGTATACAGTCATAAATTATATTTTATTACTATACATCATTGTGGAAGTATATATTATATGCAAATGCAATATATGTAATAGCCAATAAATTAAACCACAAAAAATTGTTTTCTTACGGAAGTAACTTCATAAGGAACTCCGGGTAAAACTGATGATCCTCCATCACGGTTGGTACAGCTATTTAAGTCTTTTGATTTGGTGTATTTGTTTCCAGATACAGCGTAAACGGTAGGACAACGACCAGAGATGTCAACCTTAAGTTTGTAATGAAACAATAATAATATTACGGAATCATTCTTTTCAACACCGTGAACTGTAGACGGTAACTTTGCTTAAAAATTCGTGTCAACACTACAAAAGCAACATTGAATTCGCATTGTATTTAAAATTAAGTTACTTCATAAGAGTACAAAATATAACTTACTTCAATAGTTTCGCCATCCCCAACGATTTTGTCAACCTTGTTAGACAAAAGTGAAACAACAGCCCTCTTGATATTAGCGGACCATGCAGAATCGCTTTCGGCAATGCAAATGCTTTCAATGACTCCATCTTGGTAAGCGAATCTGACAGAGGATCCTTCGATATCGTCGATTTTGCTGATAGCCTAAAAATTAATAATTTATTTTTATAAACAGTCAACTGTGGCATTTTTTTGAAAAGATCTCCTGATGGGGGAAAGTAATAAAATTATCCACCATGATAACTGTTATTATTATTCAAGTGTAAACAATTTAAAAACAATTCCCCATTTTGCGCTCAAGATTTTTACCAAGGTCTAAATCTCATTTTGGCTTTTTATCAGTCTCACTCAATGCAATAATCTTGAATCTCGCTATATCAGTAAACTGAGAAAAAATCAGTCAATTAATCTTTCGAATTTTTAAAGTCTAAAAGATCCAATTCAAAATCTATTATTCAAATCCAAATGCAATTTGAATTGTTAGATACGTTTAAGTTTAATATAATATATAGCAAAGGATTTAAATTTTAACTGCGATTTCAAAGGCGAATTAAACATACATCGATACACCCCAGTTGATTCCAGCATACTTTAACTGCATTTACAACAAAATGTATACCTGAACAAAATTATTTAACTACACTTCATTAGGTCAATTGATTTGCCATCATTGTATTTAAATATTATATAAAAGGAATAGTGTAAACCAAGTAAGATTTGAGTACTCTAACACACCTATACTGTAACATGGCTCACCCATATATAACTTAGGTAAGCTTCTATATAGTTTTACACAAATGAATCATCATTAAGATTATGTTTTGTGTGTTTGTGTATTATAAATGTTAAACTAACCTGTCCACTTGGAGATTGAATGGCTACTTGTTGCAAAGTCAAGACAAAGTCGCAGGATGACTGTGCAGCTAATAGAGCTTGACCTTTGACTTTAATCCGACTGCTTTCATCAGTAGAACCAGCAACTTGGGTCACAACCTCAGTTTCAAATGAATACACGTAGGATTTGCCTTCTTGGTATTGCAATTTTGGATCAGAACCTAAATACACAAGTACGATAAGTTTGCAAACTTATTTATTTGTCTCACAACACAAATAGGTATTTATTCTTGGGATTTTTTTGCAAGAAGGAGATTCTGGGTATAGAAGGAATCTTAGATTAGATTGTTTATTCGTATAGGTCTGCAGATACTAGGTAAGGATTGATTACGTATGTCATCAAGCTTGTCAAGTTAACTGTCAAAATTTAATAGAGAAGTCTTTCATTGTAGACAGGCAATTATTAATCATGTGCAAATAATCTTATGTCAGTTTATATCTCATCTCCCGTAATTTATTCACTGACAGCATCTAAGCGATAAGAAATTGTCTTAAGAACACTTGCAATGGCACATTTAGATACAGCATACTTGTAATACTCAGTAAAGACGTGTCTTTATTGCTGTTATTGACCGAGATTTATAGTTTTATTATTCAAATTATTCTCTCCGACCGGATTAAAACCAGATAATTGGCTTCCAATGCAAAAAATGACAGAAATATCTTAATACGTCACGGAAAGTAAAAATAGTATATCTAAAGGGAAGGTCAAGGTGATGAAATGATGGTAGGTACGTGTTTTAAATTAAGTTTAAACGTTTAGGAATCTACTACTACATACAATTGCATAATTTTATTAAAAGTAGATAGATTTGTATATATATGTAAGAGTAAAATTGATAACATTGATTTCATTTTGTATCTCATCTCGCATTCGTCATACACCCATAGAGTGGCAAAGAGTCGAGAAAAAATTAGCATGTTAAACTTATGACATGACCTTCTGCTTATAAATACTCAATAAGCGATGAGACTCGTATTAAAGATGAGAAATCAATCTATCTGTATGTAAAGCTGTATAAAATTGTCTCCTTTGTATTTCAACACGAGAGTTCAACCGTGTGGAACAATGTCAATGCCTTCATTGGGATAGCCTTGTAAATTGTAAAGTCAGAAACCTTAAAATAATCTTTGGATGTTGGAAAGAGATTTGTACAAAAAATACAAGAGATAATAGCACATAGCGTACTAAATAAAAGATTGACATTGAAGAAACATCAAATTGTATAGGGATGGAATGGAGAAATGCTATAAAAAATTTGAAAGAAAATAATTTTCATGTGAACAATAATCTAAAATGTGTTATTATCATCAGCTTTTAATTTGAGAGTCTATGTCTGTGTGGAGAAACTTACCTAAGTAAGTACGTGTTTGAAATATGGAATTATATTTTGGAATATTATTAAATGAAAAAAGACACACGTAGTACATAGTGAGAGAGAACAAACAATAAAGGAATATTCTGACGCCCAATCAATGTCAAATTGTTTATAAAGCGACGAGTGAACTTTGATGTTGACTTTCTTAGTCATAAAATAACTCCGAAAGAAAACGTTGTCAATGCACAAGATTGACTCTCTCAAAGCATTACGTAACTCAGTCACATAAGTTAATCACATAAAGTAAGCAAAGCTAAAGGCATACGAGGAGAAATCATTTTTCTATCACAATTTTTAAAGCAAGTGTATAGAATAGAAATGTCAATAACCAAAACTTACTTCTTCTGCATGTAGGTGTACACGTTTGTGGCACGGCAGGAGCTGTAAAAATTTAAACAGTCATTCTTAACTTCTTTATTAAACCACCACTATTTTATAGACTCATCAATAATTACCTACAAAATACTTGTCTTAAGATTATTATTAAAAACTGCTACAGTGAAGTAGAAAGAAGACTACCTAAAGAACGTTGGACTATCTATTTAACATTAATTAATTGAAAATCATAATTTTTGTCTTTTTAGTGTTAGGAGACAAAAGTGAACATGGCTTATATAAATAAAGACGCTTTCCCATCTCCTTTTCATACATAAATATACATTTAAAGTAATTATAAGCAGATAGCTGCTTTAATTAAATTTATTTTACAGCAGGAGCGCTGTAAAAATTTAAACAGACATTCTTAACTTTTTCATTAAAAATAGCGACTAACCAACCTACTTAACATTAATTAATTGCAAATCATTATTTTCGTCATTTTAGTGTTAGGAGACAAAAGCCGACATGACTTAAATAAATAAAGTGCGCTTTCCCATCTCATTTTCATACATATTTAAATTAATTATCAGATAACTCTGCTCTAATTAATCGTATGTAATAATAATGATCTCTTTGCACATACTAGTTTATAATTAATTGTAGTTGTAACCCTCATTTGGGAAGTTGACAGAATAAACTAACAGACTGTAGTTGTAGTAGTATTACCTATTAAAGTGCGTCATACAGTAAAAAAATCTCGCTATTAACCTTTGGTGCTTTAGAGACTTGATTTGAAATTCATTCAAGCTCAGCTTTCTTTACCATTAACTATTATAACGCTTAAATGTCAATTACCTATATACGCTACTACTCACATCCTTCTACAGAAGCCGAACATTATTCACTACAACACATTGCACACACACGTGAGAGAAAACAAAGTCATTTGTCGTAACAGGTTTTCTGCACAAATGAATGCACTCTATACTACATACACACTAATGGTAATGTTCACCATAACACATTATGAACAATATAATATAATATGATACACTTATAACTTATTATACATTACATTAGCTGTGTTATCATGCATCTGTGTAGAAATAAGTGCAAGTTACATTATACTGCAAACAGATTGCTTACAAAAAGAAATCTGTGAATAATTAATTAAACAAATGCAAAAACGATAACTGCACTTCGTAGTTTGTATTTGTGTTTGTGTTCCTATCAATGATATAGTAATTAATTGAAAATATCACCTATACCATAATCTATTCATACTAATTAGTATTAAATCGCTATGCCTATACACTTTATGGAAAACTGAGAATTTCTTCACAGTAAAAAATTGCAATTCTAATAAATTGATCTTAAAAGGAAAAGAAAGAAATTTTCTTGAAACTCTAGTTGCTTTAAAATAGATCAGTCAATAATAACATGAGTGAAATTGTTGGTTAGAAATTCCTAATGTTAATCAGTTTCGAAAAGCATTCGTTTTGTAATTATCAGATAAAAAATTGCCATATATTTTTATTTCATAGCGATTCATAGTCAAATACTAATTCTTGAAAACAAAACAATTTTTTACGGCAAATATATTACAGATCAATGGAAGCAATATTTTGTTTTTGAAATAAATTGTTTAGGTATGTAGCTTAATTTTAATTGATGTGTCTCAAGATGAAATGATTATGAATGAATATGTAATTATTAGCGAAATAAATATAGAAGTTGAATATGGAAATGAGAACGTACCTGAGAAAGTGGAAGGGAATACTAGAGCCACAAGGGCCAATGCCACCGCAATTCGCGTGTGGAGATCCATGATTTACTTTAGAAAAGAACTCAATGGATATCCAGGCTTATTGAAGAATGAAGAGAACAAGAAATGGAAGTCGAGTAAAAGCCGACTGGAAACAGAAACGCTGACTTTTATATTGCTCTCAGATTTGTCACTCAAGTTTCCATACAATGTAATTAGGTATGTCCACCAAGATCCTGATTTAGTAGCAGGGGATTTACAGTAGAAGGTTCACCAAAGTCACAGCCACAGATTCTTACGTATTGGAAATGTACAGACCTCACTGTGTGGTCCAGTCCAAACGGAGGAGGAATGTTATACAAGATGGTATATGTATTACTTAGCCTCGCACGTCTTTCCTGTATATAAAGTTTATAAAGTTTTAATCACACCCAACTTACAATTAGACAAACAATCCACTTCTTTATATCTTAACAAATTATATCACAATTCTCAATGATGAATGGCTCGCACTTTCATATTATTATCACTTGTGATGTAATTAATAAACTAATATTGAGTTAAAAATCAAACAAGCTTCCAGTAGTATTATATAGAGGTATTATTTCATGAGAACTCAGAACACACTAATAAGTATTCCTTTAGTTAATAATTACACTTAAATCCTTGTACTTTTCTATACTGATCATATCTGTACTTCACATAATTCACACGTAAAAATTTTAAAAAACCATATCTTGGTAACAGCTAAGTATTAAATTACTACTGTTTCAAATTGTAACTAAAAACGTTTCTTTTTTATATTTTCTTCCAATAGCTATAGCTATAGTACAAATTTGCAAAGCTAAATCTTCTCCAGAAAGACCCACCGATTCACACGAAGAATAATTGTTGTAATTATTTCTACTCCTGATAATAACTACTATATGGGTATACGTTTGAATGAAAATTTTTACTGCTTACGCTTTTACTAGCGAATGCATGTAATTAACACACGTGAGGATTATAGTATTAATATACTTGTTTGTTGGGCTAATAAATTAATTATTTCTGTCTACAACCAACGAGTCACCGATTTAGACAAGAATGACGGTAGAAACAAAGAAATGCAAATTACATGAGCAAATTAAATGCATTGTGCATGCAGGTACTTTTATCTTCACACTTGCAAGTACCTTCTTAAATTATTCGCTGTAATAGACTCACCGGTCTGATGCTTGTTGCTACTACTCTGTGAATGTCAATTTTTAATGCATCTTATAAGTAAGAATGCCTAGATGTGGTTCTACAAGCACATAAAAACAATACAATGTAAACACTTTCAATAAATTCGGTGGTAATATCAATACCACAATACATCTCTCTTCCCTATAATCTTTATATCACCATTATCTTCTTCCACTACACGACGACTGCAGCAAAATTATATGTAATGAGTTTCTGTTGCTTGTAGTTTGACTTATTCTTTCTTTAAGAGTCAACAATAGTTCTATGTTCTCCTATAAGGATTTTATTCTCTGATAGATGTACATAGGTAGTAAGAGTAAGTGTATATACATTGTATCTGTATGTTGTGTTGGTTTATTTTGTATTGTGGACACAGATGAGACGCTTGGTAATATTAAAGTAATCTGTGTGTGTGTGCTGCTGACTGCACACACAAGAGAGACATGAGATAACCAAGGGTAAACGTAAACTAGTTTAGGTCGAAGAAGCAATGAACTGTTTTCACAGGTAATATCTCAAATCGCAACTCTTTCCATTTTTCTTATAAACAACAAGCAAAGATCATCTATGTATTTATTTACTGCAGTACTAGTAGAAGTATAATATTATGAGATGCTGACGTATAGAAATATAAATATAAAGGTAAGTTAGCATTTGAATGTGATGAATGCAGTTACATTTTACATTGCTGTTTAGCTTGTGAAGATTTCTTAGAATGCAACATGATTTACATATTATACTTCTTCTTGTAGTACTATACAGATAAGTTCCACATGCAGCAGCATGGTAAGGTAAATATTATCATTGCTTGTAAAAATACAACACAGACGATTTAAATCATATAGAAATCTAAAGATGAAAATATTTTCAATTTTTATTTAATGATTGCCCATAGGTAGGTACATGACAATCAACCGTAAGTGTACAGCATGCATTTTTAAGCTTATAAGCTACCTCTGCCTATATAAATCGAATAGTAATGGTATAGTACGTTAAATAGTGAGTGAAGGTTTATTATTAAGTACTACAGTACTACCTATACCTACTAATGCATAGTAAAAAAATTAAAATAAATATTCTCTTTAATAAAGGAACCGCAGACAGGTCTAATACTTTACAAACGGCAAATGTGTTCTCAGGAGAGATTTAACAAGGAAAACAATTACCATTAGCGTGATTAGCAATGATGCGAACGAAAATAATGAAGTGATATATATGCATTTTTAAGCTGTGAGTTTCAATTCAAATCCTAAAGTGTTTCTATATAAAACCAGCTCATTGTAAAGAAAGTTTGAGTAGTTGAAGTACATTATTGTTCTACATTTCTGTACTTTAGAGTGTAACTAATTTCTCTATTTAAATAAATACTTACGCAATAATTTGTTACAGGGAAGATGACTTTTTATTTGTGGCAATACATTGTCTAATATACGGATAGTCCAATATAGTTTGCGCTTAAATTTTAATTGTAACGAAAAATAGAATTCAGTGAAATAATAATTAGGTGCAAGTAATGCTGGCTCTCGAGCGCTCGTTAAGCTTTTAACGAGC
>JABASD010000838.1:0-56089 GCA_019776165.1 Pogonognathellus flavescens | reverse complement strand
AAGGCCCACGGTCGGCTCCGGGTGACGCTCGGTTTTGCTTCGGGTGACGTTTGGAAGATTTTCCATGCATGACACAGCGAACGTTGGTTGAGTTGGTTGCGATGTGAGTTGGAGATGTGAGTGAGACTAAATTTGTTTCTGTGATTCTGTGATCTGTGCCAACAATTTTAAATTGCTGTTTGGTCTGTGTTTCAGCTTGTAAATGATGTACCTATCTATATTTACTTTGTGTTCACATACAAAGCTGAAACTGTACAGGTTATATTATCTTTTTCTAGTAGAATAAATACCGAGCATTATTGTATCACATTTAAGTTATTATGTAACTTGCTACAGCAATGAGCGTCGCCATACTACCAGCAAAGATAACCATCCAACTTATACTTCCTATTTTAAGTCTGGCTCAAAATTCCTGTCTCCGTAGTTTTGTTTGTTTGTGGTTGCGACTGTTTTAGTCATTGACGAAAAGTTGCTAATAGCTATACGATTGGTTTGCAATGATGTGAACGGCGAACTGAGTGCGAATGCTACAAATTTAATTATAGAAAGTCAGGTCACGTCATGCCAATTTATTGACCCTACACTTTCTTATATCAAATACGCATATTCTAAATACATATAATTTTGAAAGCAATAGTTATTGGTTGTAAAGGTATTTTCAGTCATAATGGCTATACATATATTAGTATGTGGCAAAATATCACAATAAATGTTCTCTCTCTCTGTCAATCTCAATTTTTGAAATAATTAAAAAGCCAAACCACACTATTATATATAGCAGGGCTTACAGTTTGACATTTTTGGGTAAAAATATAACGTGGACATTGTTATTACTGTACATGTGAATAAAACATACATGCCATTTAATGTAACTTTTTCCCTTTTTCTATAGAGTCTTTCTAAATTAGATAATAAAACTGCAGTTCGCTAAAATGTCTTGCGAAAATTACAATAATTGTTCACTTATGGCATATAATTAATTAAAGCAATCAACTACATTCGGTTTTATCTTGTGACGACGTCATTGCAAGTTTACCTGACTGTGTAAACTAAATTAATAAAATACTAAATTGTCTCATTTCTTTTTCTGCTAATCCTAAGGTTTTTCTTAATCAGCCCCTTTAATCTTGCGCCATGGGCTATATTTTTTAACTATATAGTATGTATGATTTGCAAATAATGTTAACATGTCTGTTGTAGGGTAGACACGATCTTAGTGCATATAAAGGTAAATTATGGTTTGCAGTGTGCAAACATTGCATTGGGGTATTTGTTGTACCTACTGTTTTTGCAATGCAATGTTGGATTATGTAATAAATGCAGTTCATCAGTCGTAGTGAAAAGGAGCTAGTGAAACCAGTGATAGTTGAAGGGGTTACAGAGTTAGGTAGAACAACACTTTGTGTACGCATGTGTGGTCTGATGCTGTTTTTGTTGTTGTCTTGTGTGTACCCAACTGATAAAAATCTTTAGCAATGTAATGTTGTGTAGCGTTTCTTGGCTTACGCTGTACACAGGTACTCCAACATAGCAATGCTTGTGCAACAGCCACTACACATATAACCTGCCTGGATGTACAGTCAAGTACCCTTGAATTGAAACAAAGATTAAAAATAATAATGTAACAATCTTTACAACAACAAATCTGTAACAACTGTTTACAGATAGCATATAAAGAAACGAATTTAATGTTCACCATGTTTCGTTTCATACGAACGATGTATTCTTACTTTACTTGTTTTGGTTTTTACCATTTCATTATCGAATAAATAATTCCACTTTGTTAGCTGACGGCAATAATGGAATGGAAGAATACAATTATATATCATAAGTAGTTCTAGAAAATGTTAATTTCAGTAGACCTACGACCTACTGCAGATGATTAACGTGCATGCATGGGATTCATTTTATATTTTTATGAATGTGTGTAATTAACTGCACACAAACAAAATGTGCAAATATTTCCACAGTCAAACATTAGAGAAAGCAACTTTTGCCACCTTTTTCGAGTAAAATGTTTCTGAGAAATATACAGAGAATGTGATTAATCACATTTATTTCTTAGATTTCATTATTATTTAAGCGAGCATTCAGAAATAACGTATATAATATAATAACATGTATATTGTCACTAATATAGAGACATATTTTGAGAATACTTCAGTTAGTGTAATTTATACAGTTGAAAATCACCGTAAAGGATTTTCCTAATTTAATACTAAAATTTGAAAAAAGTTGAAATTTTTAATTAACAGTTTTGGGAGTTTTATTTAAGGAAGATTGTAGATTGAACAAGGTGTCATAAATATATGAAACTGGTTGCCCAAGGAAAGATTGAAATGAAAATATTTTATGGTAGATTCGAGAAATCAAAAATGATATTTTTTTGCTTTCCATGATGCATCTGACGAATATGTCTCATTCTAAGAAGAATAGATCAAATATTCGGTCACCTATGGCTGTGCTTATTGTTAGTCAGTAAACAAATGGAAAATTACATTTGTGTAAGTGAGTCAACATTGTTTGTACATTATTATTATATCAAGGAAAAACTACCTGTATTTAAAACCAAAAGTGTAGCGCATAATAATTGTTACATCTGTTCAATAATATTAACTAACGCATTGTTCCTTCCTCTACAGGGTCCCACGTAATTATAATCATCTCATTTCTTCTCTATATGCATTGATAATATGTATTAGCATTTAGATCAGTCTCATCAGTGTGCTCAATTACCAAATTGCCTACAACATTGTTAATAAGAAAAAGCAATTTTCAGATTATGGCTAATTAAATATTCTGTAAGACACTTAGTACTACATCAGAAGAATTACCAAAACATTTATTTTGTGAAAGTTTGAATAATGTTAGTACTGTACTTAATCATACATGATAACCTCGGATTTTCTAGAGGGGGTCTTGCCCTGACATAGCACGGTTTTGTGAAAGGGGTTAGACCCGAAGGGGTTCACCGCTCCTTCGACCCAGGGGAGTTATGCCCGGGGCCTTCGACCCAGGGGGGTTATGCCCTTTTAAGGGTCTTTCCCTGTTACACCTGCCGAGGTTGTCATTTATGTACTTCATTAGTAATTAAGCCTCAGATCGGATGAGTCTGCAGTCTGCCTGTAGTTGTAATGGTAAACATTGGTAAAATAAAGAAACCAACCACGCCAACTAGTCCTCAAACGGGTCTACTTTGTGTGAGTCTTCAGACTGCCTCCACATTCCAATAAATAAAGCTGTTCTTGTACAGTAGTAGTAGTATCGTGGTTGGTGCAATGCAAGAAATACTGAAGATCAGATGAACAGGCTAAAAGGCTGTGTGTTTTAGTGTTACTGTGTTTAGTGAACGGCAGCATATATTTCTAAGGAGTCAGATGATGCAAAATGTGTGTTGGTTTTGTGCAGCCAAAGAGCTGTAGCGTTTACACAACGAAAGGAGTAGATAGAAGTTGTAACTTTTGTAGAACTCTTACAGAGCTGTTGCAAGTCAAACTTTGTTAAGGTGGTGTCGTGTTTTTTAGTTGGAGTCTCGTGCATGACGTTTCTGTTATTTCATTTCCGTGCAATTCCCGAGTCTCAAGGTTACTTTGCCAATGTTTTCGCTACCCTTTCAAGGTTGGATTGAATGTACGAATGTGTTTATTACTTACGCTATTGGTCCATTTACGTACGAACTGTTTCGTGAATTATTTATACCTACTGCCTTGTATTGTATGTTATGATTCCTTTCATGTGTTCGTGTTGTTGTAGATTCAACATTCAATACAGCGAATCCTATCTATCCTGTACTTGTACTCCGGCCTTATACATATTTTATTATATAGACTGTACACTACACACACTTTACACAGACTACAGACTAGCACATTAAATAATTCCTTGTGCATAACGCTATATAGACGATTCTTTTCTTCCATTAAGTGTATTCTGTGTCAATCCCCAAAACATCCAAACCAATTACAATACACAACATTCAGAAATGCGTCAGACTTTCAGAAACTTTTCTCTCAGTCAAGAACACTCAGCTTAGCTCTAATATTATGGATATTTTATAACATTTTGTTGTTGTTGGTCTTAATCTTACGTTCATTCATTCATTGGGCGTATTGTTGTGGCATCATTAAAACACCCCATAAAAAATGGGATATTGTATATGGGCTTCTTTCTTCTTCATTTATATGCGAAGCCTTTATTACCGCCGATCATCTTCCCCGAAGTATCCGCCGTATAATAATTCGCAATCTGAATCAATCAATAGAAATTCCTTCATTCTTGCATGTTTTCATGCAGCTTTTTGATTTTTGTACTTTTGATAATAACTGGGATATTAATTTACATAGTCCAGATAACCCATAAATGGTAAAATAATATCCTTGTTTGCTAATTTAATATGTATCCACAAAAATGCACATGAGTTTTTATAATAAGTAATTATTTGGAGTGGGAGTAATTGTTTCAAAATGGCTAAGTTGGGTATAATGCTTGTTTGGTATTAAAATTCAATTAAAATTGAATTAAAATTGCTCTTTATAATATACGAATCAATCAAAACATATCAAGCACGATAATTAAAAATAAACCTTTGTTTAATTGTATTATTAGCACAAAAACTGATGTAGGTATTTCCAATCAAATTAAATAAAGTTTGCTCTGATCTGAACTCTCATTTTTAGCATACAGTTTGCAGTAGGCATTATTCTATTAATATGGCCATATAATTTTTCTGTTATTTATGCATGGTTATGCTTCCACGCAGCAAGAGCTAGTATCCAAGTTAAATATACTAGTCACATATAATAGTTAGCATTGTTTAATGACGGTGTAATTATAGGTGTTTAATGAAAATTAAGTTACAACGCTTCAATACTAATAAACTTGGGAATATGAGAGGAATGTTTCATTAGCTCGCTGTAAATTCGTGAGATTTTTGATTCCTCTATCATTCAAAACAACTCTCGTGGCAAAAATGTAAAAAATTGTAAATAATGTAATCAACCATTGAACTAAAAGCGATTCATCAATCGATACACGAGCAAACAACTCCTTTACAAAGAAAATGTAAATGCAAAACTCATATCTAGACATTCTTTCTGAAAACTATGCCTATCAAATACTAAATACTTTATTCACTTATTTATTTAGTTATGCGTAGGTATGCTTCTAATTCATAGTTCTGTTAAATTGTTTGAAAATTTCCAGTATCCTCGAATAGATCGAATAATAACAAATGAAAAATCTTGTAAATGAAAGTAGTTTCTGTTCATATCTCTTCGTGTACAAAGTGCAAAGAATTTTACAATGATTTCTTTTTATGTTGGGAAATAGGGGCTGAATTTTAATTAACTTTAGTCCATATTTGATTGGTTATTTCTGTTTTGTGTAATTTTATAGCAAGCTAGTTAATGACAGACAGCAATAAAGATTATGTAGGTATATACCTACATAAAAGCAACAATAATCCATCTGTCAAACAACATATCAAACCAGCCTGAAATGCAGTGTTACTGGAATTCTCAGTAAAAAGGCCTGTAGTATAATCCTCTGATAAGTATTACTATGTAAAGATTAATAATCCAATTTTCTAATTTTCTTTTTATTCAAGCCAGTGATAAAATAAAAAATAAATTACGCGATAATGAATAGATTAGAATTTGTAACTGTGACTAACTAAAAATCCTAGATATATTTTATATGATATATCTATTATGCATTTTACTGAATATTATATTAGGTGTACATAGTGCTCGTACCATGTGGTTAAAGTTGAGATAGTTTTGAGCAGTTCAAAGATGAGGGTTATTTTTAATGTTGTCTTTATTTCATTCATCGGCCTCGTCAAATGATGCACTTTTTGTAGAACTGCTGTTAGTGCTGTTTCTCCATGCCTTCGCCTAAGCAGCATATAATATTTTGTAATTTCTGGCATCAGCAGTTTATTCATATCCTCCATTAGCGATATTAGCGAAGTACTATATATATTAATTCACGGATGTGACTTCAAATTGATATGAAGGAAGACATTTAGACATTCCATGCAATTAATAATATAACTGGCAGCGTCAGATTTCTGTGTGATATCGTACGACTACCGGACTTACAATAAACACGTTGTTCTGCTTTGCGGCAATGTAGGTTCATCAAAGGCTATGATGTAATTAAAATGATATCCTAAACTTCAAACCACATGATTTGTCCAAATATTCCGAAACTTGATTCTTTTCCTGCTATTAAAGGAAGTGTAAGGTGTAAGTGTGCATAAATCGCAAATCAGAAGTATTAATAGTACAGATAGAAGAAGATTTTATGTTTAATTCTAATTGGTGATGCTACTCTGTTTCACAGCTTTTGTAAATGTAAATATCGAATGGCAAAATAATAGTTGGCATATAATATAATATAGCGTGCTTCACGTTATGTCTTATCTGTGAGTCATATTTTCGGTGTCCGTTAGCGACCGTGGCATATCAGGTTTCTTCTAGTAACCCAGTAATACGTGACACTACTTAGCAAATAATTTGCTTATGCGTACGTAAGAGAGGAAATGCTGTTAATACTTGTTCATCTTTAGTTTCTGCGTTAAATAATGACCAGAACCTTATACTGAATATACGCTATGAATAGTTAATGTGTTTATTAATTGAGACTATTTGAAGTTTGACGAATGAGGAATGAAGTCACATTAAATTGAGTTGAACGAAACTGATAGCGTTAAATTACTGGTAGCAGCATGTTTATATACACTATGCTTTTTCATTTGCCACATATCCATTTTCATTTTGTGAATTGGAAATAATGTATATAGGCATCTCTACTTTGCATAATAATATGTGCACTGTCAATAAGTAGACGCCTTTGCCAATACTATATAATACCATATAGGAATAATTACATTATTGTGGTGGTGGTGGTAAGTTATTTTGGTTACATAACCTCTGAGATCCCCGATGATGATAGGTCAGTCAGTATTTGCCAAGCAGTAATTACCTCCGTTGTAGATACAGACCCTAATTATTTTATTATGGTTCAGAAACTATTCGACCAAAGATATTAAATGAATATGTACCATAATTGTATTGACAGAGTAGAGCTGTATGTTCTGTTTGCATTGGTATCATATCATAGTAATGGTAAATACCCACGCTACTCTTCTGCTGCAACTTGCAAGTGCAAGAAGCACATAATAATTATCCCACCACTATTTATTAACTGTAGAACTGTACGTGCACCATTTAACGCAGTATGCTAATCAAATGACTTTCATTCAGTCACTATGCTATAGGAAAGTAACACTGGAGTTCTTATCTGCTTCTGAAATAATGATCACACGTGGAGTTTTTCAACATTCTCTTAGGAATATAATAATAATATAAATATCATCCTTAGAATTTGTAACTTGCAGCCAGAATGATATATCTACAGTAATAATAATTCCATATATCCTACATGGAATAAAAGAATATATTATTATTATAAAATAGCTATAGATAAAATGATAATATTTACATTCAGGGCAAAGAAAACATGAGAGAGAGTAATCTGCTTTAAACGATGAGTCATGATGGTTGGTAGGTTTTTGGTATGACATGAATGTAGATAAAATTGAGCTGGGCGATGAAAATAGAATTAGGAGGACACTTCTTAACAATATTTACTGTTTACAAATATTTCACTTGATAAAACTGCAGTATAACTATAAAAAGTGCAACACTACAATATTATTAATATACTTTACCATAGCACGTTGTTGGTGGGTTATGTAATGTGTTTATCACATCTTTAACTTTTAAATTCACTTTGCTCAACAGATTTCCATATAAACCATTAAGAGACTCATACTTTTGCGTTTATCACACTGAACAGATGTGTGTGCATACGCTGCATGTAGTTTTCTGCGATAATGAACAAAGATTTCTTACTGTGACAAAAAGTTGTATTCTTTGAAAATTGTTGCATAGTCATTAGTAGTAATTATTAATCAATTGAGTTTAGGTATTATAATAGAAGGATGATATCGTTGTCGTATATATAGAATTCTGCATCAATTGCTAAACAAGTGTTGCTCATACATACAAACTTGTTTGCTATGCAAAGGCGTCTCGTATACGTGTAAATATCTGTGAGACTGCACAGACTAACTGTTTGCTGTGTTCACTTCTCCATTTTTGCATTGAAGGATAACTAGAACTAGTAGTAATAATAGCCACCTACTTGTTACTTGGAAAAACTTATTGACGAGAAAATAAAAATTCCAATCAATATGTCTAGTACCCGAGTGTAAATGTATAAACACATTCTTGTGTATATTTGTATTATATTATTCTCGTGTGATTAGGTATATATTCTAATAGGGGTAAATCTACTCCTGTTTTTGTTCGTGTTAAGTTGAAGGTGAACAGTTTATAAACAAGCATGTTTTATTACAGTTTCTGAACTATTCTTGGAATGATTGTGCCGAGTTTTGAAAAACATATTATTATGCAGGTTAACAATATTACGCAAAACATCAAATAGCTAACAATCGAATAAAATGATGTTTGTAAATATTTTGGAATTCTCATTGATACATTTTAATTAATTGTTAAAATGAAAGTAGTAGTAATAAATTCTGTACCACTTTAGAATGTATATTTAGAATGTTGTTTACGAATTGATTCATCGTTCAAACCACCGACACATGAGTGTAAATAATAATCCATTCTAGCACACAATTAGATCCAATAAGTATCCACTATATAATTTAATGATAAGCTATGCCATTACTAATCATGGTGTGTAAGTAAACATATTATTATGTTATTAAGTGATTAATTTATTAATTGGAAAATTGGGACATTTTATACAGAAGGTTCATATTACCGTTGCATACACTGTAGATATAGTAAAGGGTTTATTGTTTGTTTTCTGTCTCGTATGTCTCTGTCTGGACTCTGACCCACTTTATTAAATTCAAACTTCGGCTGTAGGTTATTTCATTCTGTAAAACTGATTCAAAATAAATTGCTTGTACGTACATATTATATTATTATGTATATTATGTTGGCAGTTTGATGTAGCAGTGCTCATTTTGACCTGTAGACTATATATAGGTATAATATACCGTATACAATGAATTAATGGCGAGGGTAGGTATTAAGTTAAATAACGGCAACCTGCAATAGAACTTTAAAGTGCTTGTAATATTTTTAGCTTGTAAAAATGGTCCTCTTGTTTGGTTACTTTCCTCCTGTTGGTAGTAAACATCCCGGTCAACATAGTAATAGCATTACATTTATAAGTTGTACACTTTTGAAGTATCGATTTCTTTGTTGACGTTCAGAAATATGCAAATTGTCATCGACGGGAATAAAGTTGAATGTAAACATTGTGGTTGTTTAAAACTACAATTTATGAAACACTGGGAATTTGGTATGCAGATGGTTTGACTTTGTTTTTGTGCTGCATGAATAATTTGTTGATGTTATGGCATGATGTTTGGTCATTTGGGTTGAAGTTTGAAGCAAAGTATTAAAGCGACAGGCAGGTGCATGAGAATTGGCTTTAAGTATTTCTCTCCCTTTCCATACTTATCAATCACTATCATTTTATCGCGAATGTCTTGTTTGTTTACAATCCGCATTTTCACTGAATATTTTCATATGACGGCCATGGCAATGACAAATGTCAATGTCGAATTTTATGTCTTTGCAATGTTTACGTGTAGCAAATGTACCTAAGCATACATAGAAACGGCAAAGTCAATTATGCAGAATGAATGTAATGTAATTATAGGCTCATTTACAGTTGAAGTATTATTTTCCTTCCTCTCAATTCACGTGCATGAGTACAGTGTGGGATGATTGCTGCTTTTGTTGACAAGTTTGGCAAAAACGGGTCGGTCGATATCTCACAAATTGTATCATTCGACAGACATGAAGACTATGCGGAGACAATAACATGTAATCGGATATTAAAGTATATAAATATAAATATTATGACATTGTAGAATACACAGGAGGAATCATAAACAGTATGGCAGTTGAGACATGTTGACAGTGTATATGGCAGTGGGTGAGAGTATAAATAAGGCACTATAGCAAGTTCTTTTTAACTCTTTTCATTCTTTCTAATTATTTCATAGTGTATTGTTTTCTATTTATGTTTCATTTTCTTTCGGTTTTACGTGGGGTATTTATGTTACATTGTAATAGTCAAGTAAACAAGAGTAATGAATGAAGCTGATACATTTGATGCTGCTGTTTATTTGTAACATGAACTTTTGGCAATTACCAGAGTGGGCATCATTATTTATTATTCGAAGCTAAGGAAGGTACTCCTACAATCACAATAAATAGATACTATGATAGTTAGAAAATTTGTTATGTATACGTAAACTACCTATGTTATGGTTATAAACTTGAGTGTTATCGTTAGGATATTTATACGAATTGATATGAATGTAATGTAGTTGTTATGGAAGAGTTTTTGTTCTGGATAAGAATGGAAAAGTTCTTATTTCTCAGGATCGAGTATTGATGTTAGGATAATAACATACATCTGGAAATACGACAAAAATTCCCAGTCATGAATAGTTAGTTTAGCAAGACTAACGTATAAGAAGATGTTTTTCGTAACACTTGCCTTTGTACACACAACTGCTTGGATTTGATTTTATTAAATCTTTTCTAGGGGAGGCTGAGCAGGTTCTATAGAGTAGATCGTTAGCTTTACTGACGCAATGAGTTCTTCAAAAAGTTCGCTTAAGCAAAAAAGGAAAACAAAATTAGTACACACACGTCGCCATCGATTTTCTAGTTTTCTTCTAAATTTTTCCTGTTGTCATACATGATAGAAACATGCACTATGTAAACTATGTATAGTATACCGACCGATTGCTTATACTGTAAGGGAAAACCATAGTTGTCAATAGCTTGAGGCCAGAAAAATGCAGCGCATGGTAAATATTATGTAAAGTCGTTATTTACTTTTATCCTAATTTGCTTCCGTTTGTTTTTCCCGTAGCTTAATTATAATTAGAGCTAAAAAATCAGTTTTTGATAGAGACCGAATTCGTTCCCCGGTGATAGCAGCAGGATTATTTGTGTGTGCGTGGCCTAAGCATGGTGTATGTCCTTAGGATAAATTTCCGAGAGACCTAACACAACACAACCCATGGATCTCAAAATAAGGGGAAGTAAAAGGGCTGTCATAAATATTCGGAGTTGTTTGTTCTTAGCCTTTCTGAGAATGAATGTACAAAAAACTTGATACATATAAGTCCTCAAAAACACCCACCCACATTGAAACACCGGGCGAGCCACGTGAATGGAACTACTTGCTTTACCAGCGTCATTTTCTGCTTACTACTGTGATGATTTGATAATTGATATTGTTGTTGAGATAAAGGCAGTCATACACCGTAAACAATCTAGATGCATTCGAAAAGGTTGGTCTGACATGGCATGATGTTCTGTTTTTGATGTTTATTTATTACTTTGCCTATTGTAATAAAATGGCTAGTATCTTGTTTGCTGTTGAAAACAGCATGGCCTTGTATTCATTTTATGTAGCATTACCAGCGTAATAATTGATTCCAGGAATATGAAATGTTATTTTTGTCCTACTTCACTTCTCGTACATACATGTAACTTGATCTTTAACCTTTTGTGCTTTGCATTGTTTCTGAACAAAATGAACGCGACATTTATCTGGAATTATCTTTGCCATCCAAATACGTTCCTAAGCATACATACGCTTATTACACAACGTACACGTATAAAATCATAATATGTGTTTATATAGCTTGTAGTATATAAGAATTATTACCGTTAAGACAGCTGCATTCTTTCTGCTTATTACTTTACAACAATTCTTGTAGTAGTGGTTTATTTGATTGGAAGCCAGAAATATCTTTGTTATATAATATCATTACAATTATATTCTAGTATTATAGGAATACTAGTACAGCCTCTGGGATTATAATCATACAATCAATACGTATAGCTGTGTACAATGATCATTACAGTAACATCATTGTATTTTGTATTATGTAGTATATACCGAATTAATGATGCACTACTGTAGGCTGGGTAGTATAAGATCTGCATGGATGTAGCATTAAGTCATAAGGTATGAGTCAGAGTCAACTCTTTAGGATTGGATTGGGATGCCCATACTGGTTAAAAACGATGTTGGCAAAAATTGGCAAGATAATGTTTGTTTACTAACATTCAACATTACAAAGTAACGAAAAGTCTGGCATTTTACATTACACGGTAGAACTGTATATGAGTACAAAGTCTAAACCTATTTCCACGTATTTCTGTTGAGAGGGTTGACTGAGTTGACTCAGGATCTGTAGAGAGACTTATAAAATCAGTTAATGCTCTTTTCATCCTTAACTGTATATAAGTGTAACATTATAATGATCCTCACTTCAACATTCAGGAGTGTATGTGAGTTTCATGACTTATGGATAGACGCACAGTGAAGAATAAGAATGTACAACTAAATATAATTCAGTCAGACTGATTGTGAGTTAACTATATTTAAAACTGTGCGAATTTTGTTATGAGAAACGCAGTTATGACACTCCATCACTCCATCCCACTGGAGTTCAGCTAAATACATTTTTGAGATGGTATTTTGCTTGCATTGCAGGATATGAATGAACAGATTTTATTCCAGATTTTTTAGTGTTTCTTGTAAATAGTGCGTTCTCTAAGTGCAATGTGTATGTGTATATCTGTATATATGAATTTATATAGTTAGTAACATTAATTAAGTCAAGTGAGTAAACAAGGCTTTTTTCCTTTCAGCTGCTTTTCATCGTTATGAACTGAGCAAACAGATTATAGCAATTGTAGGATTATAAAGACAGTTGTAATGCCCATGTGATGCATATTAGAAAACTCTTTTCATTCAATGAATCATGCACCAACAGGCGATGGTTGACTTATATAGAACTCTCCGCGGATTGGGTTTAAATATCTTGTCTCCTTAATTGCCATTATTTCATATAATGTTTAAGCCATGCAATCGTTAACTGGCATATATATAGTTTTCCACTGAAGGTCACTTACTTAATGACGTGATGGTTGCAATTGTATTGGACTTTGTAGTCACCTCACATTTCTATGCTAATTTCTTTCATCACATGCAGCATAAAATCTGTACAATTGCTACAAGTGAATTTTATTGTACGATATTAAACACTTTTTCGATTTCATAATTTGCCTTCTTTTCTGAACTGTGTACTTTCTTGAAGAAATCATAATGAAATCTTATTTTTATAAGCATCCTAATTGCATGTAATAACAAGCTGCTACGCATGAAAGGATATAAAATTTGCTAGAATTTATGAAAGGATTCCCTTTTAATACAATATACCTACTTTCACTATACTATGCAAAGCTGTGCAGGTGTATCTATTGTTGGTTGAAGATTAAAAGAACTGGAGAGTGGAGTTAAATTCAAAAAAGATATAATGATTTTTGGCATTTTTAGGGCCACGGTGGCGAATAAATTATATAACATTTAAGGTGGTAGAGTAAATAATCCGGTCAAAACCAGGTGTAAATTTTCGTAGGGTTACAAAATATAAATATTTATTTTCGCAATGATTTTGTGTTGTTAGAATTCAACTGTGTTACATGGTGTACTCTTGTGTCTGGGTCGTCGTCCTTCTAGGTACTACACAAACAATGGAACGTCCGTAGATTCAATGTGGTCATTTAATTTCGAAGTTTGTAGATTCTATCCACTGATATATCAGTGCCATGAAGTTAAGGTGGACGTGTCAAAGTTCATATGAAGTAGTTTACCGAGTGACTTTATGTTCGAATTTAACCTCACACAGGACCTCAATAGTGTGTGTAGCAAAAATGAATTATTTCAAACCGTTGTTGAGGTATGGTGGATACAGACGCACGGAAAGAGTGTTCTTCTACAACCATCTATCGCAGTATGTAAAACAGCATCAGTAAACAGGAAAGGAATTTGCATGGAATATTTTCTGATCTTTTATGGCTTTGGTGTTACTTCGCCAGTTGCCTACAACAAAAGTGTTAGAATTTGCGTCTTTTAGGAAGGTTGGTATGTGGTATGTGGATATTGGAACGTATGAAGTATTTTTGCACTTTACTTTACATACTTTACTCACTTTATTGGAATATGCTCTTAGGAGCTATTGAACTAAAACAGATTTGCCCTTCATTTTTTCACACACCTACCTGGTAGAATATAGGAGTTTCATTGAAGTCATTGAACAATGACATTCTCAATGACAATGACACAACCACATGGCTCAGGCTTGTATAGTTGCATAATAATGTATAAAATCGTGCGGTGTAATATTCTTTATCCTTAATAAACCGACGTAGGTACTTAAAACTTAAAAGCATTTGGCAGCGACATCGTTTTGTGTAGCTTTTACGATAAAATTGTAGAGTACAGTGTAGACCTGAAAAATTGTACGTATTTTATTTGCGGAATAACGATTATTTCTTTATTGGCAAATGTTTTATCCTGTAATACTCATCCAATACAATTTCTCTTGTATTCTCTTCGCCTCTATAATAAACCAATAAGCCAATAATAATTTTTGTGGGACACAAAAACCATTTTCATAATTTATCTTAATATTCAGCAGATCGCTCAATCAGTTTGTGTGTCTAATTAAAATAATCATTTGGCGACAACCAAAGTGACTGGATCGAAGGTTGACTAATTTGATGCTAATGTACTTGATTACTTGTGTACGTGCATTACTGCATGCTAATCCATCGTTTCAAAGCATTTGTTGATAATACAGTAATAATGTCATTCCTTCATTTTCTTGAAGCACATTACCTTTTTTACGTTTACAGATAGTATATTTATAATGGTGTGGAATTAATGGAGGGCGGAGGTGTATTAGATCCTTTATAGTATACTAATAAATTAAGTTGGATGGAATTATTGACATGGCTGCCTGTGTGCGCAGTGTACTCATAATTGATATTAAGTAGTGTCATTCATTCATTGCAGTGCAGTTGTTGATTAGGTACGTGGTATACATGGCACAATTATAAAAAAGTGCTCTGATAAAAATAACATTCCAAATAAACCGTTACAAACTAACGTAGTAATGAAGTACCGTCCAATTTTTGAAAGTAATTTTTTATTTTAAAATCTATAATACCAAAAATTATTAAATCCATCCATTCCCACTACTACCAACCCGTTCCAGTCCTACCACTGCACTACAAACCCGTTCCAGTCCTACCACTGCACTACAAACCCGTTCCAGTCCTACCACTNAAACCCGTTCCAGTCCTACCACTGCACTACAAACCCGTTCCAGTCCTACCACTGCACTACAAACCCGTTCCAGTCCTACCACTGCACTACAAACCCGTTCCAGTCCTACCACTGCACTACAAACCCGTTCTTGTCCCACCACTGCACTACCAACCCGATTCATTCCCACCACTACTTTTGTGAACAGACCACGGACGACAGACGGACATCATACCCATTCCTAAAAAGTACCTAACGGTACTTAAAAAATTTATCGTATGTAATGCATTGGAATAATAGAGGGACTGATTGGGTTGCTGGCACAGGCACGGTATATATAAATAATAATCGAACAAGAGGAATTTAATGGTGGTGTGATCTACATGTTATGTCGGTATTCCCTTTTTATTGTTTGTTGTTCTGGATTGTTTTACTTCTACATGACTCATTAGAACTTATGAAAGGCTAAGTGTGATCAACGTGTTAAGTGAAGTAGAAGAAGGGTTTCTAGAAAATGGGCTATGTGTGTGTTTATATAATTACGTTGACGGAGTATCTGTTTTGCATATATACTGAACTGGGATAATTATAGTTATAATATAATATAGTGGTGCGCACTTTATCAGTCGTGTTTGCGTTTCTATGAAGTTTCTAACTGTTACTGGGTTTACTACACATTATCTTCGGCTTAAACAAAAGAGTGACAAAGTTTGTGTATGTACAAGCTACACAGCATTAGCTGAGTAGTTCGTTGTTATGTACATACCATTATTGTTTTTTCTATTATCTCTTGCTCTTGATTGTTTCGGAGGATTAGTTGAAGATTTGTCTAAATTTAGGGCTGTTTAACGGTGTAGACGTGACTCATTTATTTTCTAAGTAATGCGAAAATACACTTTGTGTTTTCTTCATTTCCTACAGCGTAAAACTAATATTTTTCTACTTTCTGGAATAATTACCATTACCTCTGCCAGTGTGCCATGCCAGTGGGGTTTAAACCAGTAGGTTTTTTCACTAAATAAGTACAAGCCATGAGACAATACAGCTCCACTTAATGGCATTCCTTTTGAAACACAGTTTAAACATGTGTTTTGCACGTTCAACTAAAACGATAAGGATGTTGTATATAAATAATTTCTTCGTCCTTGCTTTTTTTACTGTGTGCTTTCTCTTTGGCTGCATGCAACTAATCTCCCTGCTTACTGCCTACCGAATCGAGGCAATAAACACAAACTCTATATGGCAGAGAGAACGTGAAGGAAGTTTATAAGCAAAGAACTACTGCAGTAATAAAATAACCCTTACGATATACAGAAGAGCTAAAGAAACATTTTTAACAGTTGACAGTTAACTAGCCTTATGAAGCAGAAAATTGGCGAGAAAGTTTTCCAAGTTGTTGCAACTGCAAGTGTATGCTTAGTAAATTATTAATTGGTTGCATCCTACATGATAAGAGAACTAATATTAACTATGGAATACTCCTAATGCAAAAATCCCTTCCTTCAACTGTATAAATACACATAGTTGGCGTGTTAAAGTTAAAATTAAATGACATATACAGTGGGAACATTGTTAGTTTATTAAACTCAGGAGTGCATGTTTCTCTGCTACAAATTCATCCCAAAAACAAGCCAAAAATTTTACTGGGAGTATTGCCAATTTCTACTGGGAGTTCAAAGTGCAGTCGTTTGACTCATGTGTAGTGTATAAATCGCAAAGTCTCATCTTCTATGTACAATGTAAAAATTATGTTGCAGTTTAACTATACAGAACTGTTAGTGTGGGATATAAAAGAATGTGAAATGCAAGATGCAGGCTTTAAATGACTGTTTGTGTAGTGGTGGTGTTGTGGTGGTGGTGGTGTGATATGGGAGGAAAATTATTACAGCACAACGTAAGTAATGGATGTACCTATTCGTAGTTACTTAGCGTAGCGTTTAATCAACTCAACGCTATTTTCTCCCAAGCAGAATGTTATGTGACTAATGTGACCTTCAATTTTCATTTGTTTACTCCACTGCACTGCAAACTTATTTTGGATTCTTCTGCTGCGGCTGTCATGTTCTCCTACAGTGCACCCGAGTGGAATCGTCTTTTCTATGCTCAACCTTCTTATCGCAAATCTCCTTCTGGAGAATCAAACAACTCCATGCACTACACCATACAGGCATTACTGCCATTCAATTCCAAATGCATACAGTACACTCACAGTACAGTGTAAAATAAGTGTAGCAACAGAAGCCGCTCTGTAAAAGTAGCTCCGTGTATTGCCAAATCGAGTTATAGCCCTGGTTAAACATACAGTGTGTGAAATGCATGCATTTATAATGCAGATAAATGTGGACTACTCACGGCCCCAACGTTTACAGAAATACCAAACCGATTTCGTGCACAAGTTCAATAATTCTCGGCTGTTATGGTAGCAGAATTACATTTTCACTAGTATGTAAGATTACTAGTATGGTAGTGAGATTATTTTATTTTCATAATGTTTTGTTAACCGAATGAATTTTCATTTGTGTGAATCAAAAGTACAGATACAATGTGAAAAACATAAGAACTATAATATGTGCTATGGTATGGTATGCATTTCATTTTTGTGTATGCACACTCATTTTATGACTTTTTGTACGTTACGTACGTTTGCATCAATTTTATTATACGAGTATATTTTATGTAGTCTGGATACATGTGAAATGCATTTTAGGGGAATGTTATGGTTTAGAGGGGTTTCATAATCTTGGAGCATGGAAAATCCACATTGTCTTTTATTTCAAATGGTTTAGTGCTGTATGTTGTGTTGATACTAGAGGCAATGGAACATGCTGCTTCCACCTGTATATTGGGAAAAATACGCATTTTGTGATTTGCAATAATTACTAAAATGATTATTTAAGTGTGGGAATATGCACAATGTATTGCACGGTTATATTTGCATAGGGAAATTATTACTGACTTGTGTTGTACCAGAAACTGTCGCTTTCTCTATCAATAGTGTGGAAAATAACTATTGACGTAGGTAGTACATTAGAGTGATTTTAGTGTTAACAATTTGGTGCTGAATGCTTTTCTGTAGAATTTCCGTAACTCTCTTTTATTAGGAATTCGAATGTAATAAAGAATAAATATACTTTTATGCAGTATTCTGTTGTCGTTTTACATGGCATGTAAATATAAATATAGACGTAGGTATATGCCTTGTAGGCAAGTACTTAGTACAGTTGGATCTGTCAGTCAACTGAACATAGTAGAACATATTGAACTGTGAACGTGATAATGTTAAATGTTAATTTGAGCGATGATTGTAATATGATAAGTACTTTATTGCCATTCTGTAATTGTGACGTAATGATTCGCCTGGCAAATGAAAAGTTGATTATAGGATTTTCCAGTAGCTTACATAATATGAGCATATTATTATTCAGTTAGATAAGGCGTTTGGTGATGTTGTTATCATGAAAAATAATTATTTCTGATGATAAACTGTGAGCATTCACGATATTCATTTATTTTTGTTTATCCTTCGAGTAGTACAAGTTGCATCTGTTGAAGCGTCTATACTTGTTTATATTGTCTGTAATTTATACAATTATTTTGTTGTTTTGCACAGATTGTGAAAGCGAGCGAGCGGATTTGTGACGTTCATTGTGAAACATTTCACACGCCTCCAAGCTACAAGGCTTCAATCCAAATCCTCCATTCATTGAGACATACAGAATCCAGAGTTATTAACCACAGTGAATGACTGTTCCTGCTTTTCCATAGCTGTTATGGACTAAGTTACTAAATGTCACACTTCATGTGTAGATTGGAGATCTGATATTCAAGATACTATAACATTCAAAAGGAAGGACAAATAAGCCTGTAAGGAAACCTTTATAAGATTTTCGTGTTTACAAACTGTATTTGAGAAAGTTGATGTCAGTATTTCATTTTTTGCACAGGATATAAATAGATTGGGGAAATGTCGCAACTACTGCAAGTACACATTAATCAGCGAATGATGAAAAGTCAAAGTGGAGACAACAGTCCCACGAGCCCTGGAATGATGGGTAGCCCTGGAGGAATGAGTCCATTGTCGCTGGGACCGTCAAGTCCGCAAGGGATGCCAATCCCTCGACGTCCAATGGAAGGTCAGCATTGGATGATGAATCAAGGAAATCTTATCACTGCAGCTTCTGCTTTTGGTCAATCAAATTGGAATGGAATGGCTTTGAATTTTGATCCTGCTATGGACTCTTTAGAGGTTCCCACGTGCATTACCTCCGATTTGGAGCATGCGGGTATGGAGGGCGAGTTGTCCAAATTATCCATGGCTGTAGATGAGGATGATTTTTTCAAAGTGGAGAGAAACGATCTGTTGGGACCCACATTGGCGGAACTCAATGCCCCTGATGCTGACACTCTGTTGGATGGCTTGAACTTCGATGACCTGTACTGGCCACCGGATGCCATTCATCACGTTGAAGCAGCTACACCGTCACCTCAGACACCAGCGGGTAATAACCCTTTGGATCCAGATGGCGACCTTGTCCCATTCCAAGTCCAACCTTCTTCCTCCTTCCCCCCACTTGGAAATCACAAAATGTTTCCTCTGTCCGCCGCAAGCGTACCCGCACCTACAACAATTTTGGAGCAAACACTCATGCAGCCCGTTCTGACGCTCCCTTCGGAAATCAATTTTAATATTTCTCCTTCCACGTCAACACCTCAGCCTTCCAGGTACTAGTCCATTAACAATATGTGTCAGAATTAATATTCCTGTTGTAGTTACTAAAAAAATTATTAGAGAAGAGAATTTGCAACGAATGTGTGTTTCTGTTTGTAGCAGCAGCTCTGGAGGTCTTCGAGAATTGCTATTGCGAAGAGAATTACAAAATTCTCTAGAGTCTCCAGAATTAGCTAGTCCGTTGGGTCAGTCTCTTCCGCGCTCCATGCTGTCACCTACCCCAGGGGCACTCACACCTCGCTTGTCATCTTCCGCTCCTTCAGGAAATGGAAATAATGCTTGGGAGTCTTGGCAGGCAAGAAGGGAGGCAGTATGGCAAAGGAGAGATCCTAGACCTCACTTACTGAGTACAGGTTCATTGGCTGAAGGTGGATCTACATCAAGTCTGTCTGCAGGTATCGTCATTCACTACAAAATAAATTCATTACAAATTCTGTGTCCATTTTTATTTTTCTATTTTCATTGTTGTGGTTTTCTTGATTTCTTTTTGTTTAGACAATTGATTTATGCAAGACTTAAATAGTTTTTTTAGTTTATTCAAAAGTTTTAATGCTGTTAAAACAATTATTTTATTTTATTTTTATTTTAAAATATATGTTATTTTTTTGGATAAATCTTTACTTGACGAAATGAGTGACGATGTCATTGTATCACATGGTAAATTCTACTGTGTTTATACGCCATCACACCACGAAGTTAAGGATACTGGTTGTCTTTTTTGTGAGCGTTGTATTTGGAAAATGAAGGAAAGAAGTTGTGTAATGTAGTCGTGGCATTGAGGTACATTAAAGGAATAATATTTAATATCACAGCTGACGTATTGAGTCCTATTGGAGGCCTTTCAGTGTCAATGGATGAAGGTTTTGACTCAGATGATTTAAGTGATCGGGACTCTAGTGATGAAGGTATATTATGTGAATAATTAAATGTTACTCAGATGTCAGTTTGGTTTTCGGTGGTGGTTTTATCCCACAAAAGAGATGATCGAATGAGTTTCATTGCCGAGTAAATTAACTGACCTGTATCTAAATAAGAATCCTGTAGGAGTGTTGGCTCTTTCTTAACGTTTTTTTCTGAATCTTTGTAACTAGAGTCTGAAGTTAGTGATACAGAGAGTAATGCGGGAAGCACAAGTGGAGCTGCAAGGCGAGAACGATTTTTTTGGCAGTACAATGTCCAGGCTAAAGGACCAAAAGGACAGCGGCTAGTCCTTGCGCCCACTCAGGAAGATCCTCACGTTCTTCAACGTCCCACAGATCCCGTATTCAGTCCTTTATGCCACATTCAAGGAATCAAGCACAGGTACCATAAACACAATGCAATAATATGATTTCATTTAATGCCAGGAATCTCATCCTTCTTCAGAAGGAAACAATCCCTTTGAAATAATATCATCACGATTACGATACCGGATGAGAGAATCCTTTTGTTGTGTTACATGATCCCTTTTATATGAACATGTGAAGATAATAGTGTCAGCTCCTTATGCCTCGGCATATTATGCTTATTGCTAGGCATAAAGACAAGTGTGCTACTTAAATTGGTAATCTTCAGTAGAAAAGATATCAGATTTAATACCTCAAAGTTATATAACTTCCTGTGGGTGGAAATAGTTCTGTAATAGGAGATTCTATATTATTAGTGACAACTACGTATTGGAAAACATATCAAATCTCCGACTTACTCCATGGAATCCTTATGAATTCGTGATAATAGGATTATTACTGAGAGAGTATAAGTTGGCAGGATTTGTTGACAAAATAGAGGCACGGTAATACTGAGTTTTGTTATTGAGTTAATAATATTATGAACGTGATATTAATACGAGTTTTTGTATTGGATTACCCATGACAGTGGAAAAGCTCGGAAAGGAGATGGTAACGACCTGACTCCGAATCCTCGCAAGCTGTGGGCGATTGGTAAAGAGCTGGACAGATTGAACAAAGTGATAGCCGAGATGACCCCTGTAGCTGATCTTCCTAATGCAGTCAAATCACGTTCCAGAAAAGAGAAAAATAAACTTGCTTCGAGGTAAGACGTCACAGAACTTTTTAAATCCTAAAGCATGTTTAAAACCATTATCAGCCATTTATCTTGTTTACATTTTTACGTGCAAGTACAGTACCAAATAAAAGCAACCTCTGCGTGAATTATGATGAAAAACTGCTTTCTATGTCAATATGTTTTTTGCGTGGTGATCGAGTTAATTTGTTTTCAGCTTTTGCTGCAATTTACATATACATACATTTTCTGCTTCTGCTCACTTATCGCATCATGCACAGTTTTCGTTGTATGTGTGTCAGTATGTGTGTGCATGGAACACTGTAACGATAATAGTGGTGATTACAGTTGAATGAACGCAAATAAATGTATTTGCCATATCAAAAAAATGTTTAGGGAAAATGTAAGGGAAATAACAAATTCAGAGATGAGAATGATGTCATGATTGTTTCATGTGCCTTTGCTAATATCAAATGTGGTTTCTCCTCACAACAGGGCATGCCGTTTGAAGAAGAAGGCGCAACACGAAGCAAATAAGTTGAAACTTTATGGACTGGAGCAGGAACACAGTGAGTTTTGTTAAATGAGTTATAAAATGAATCATGAAATACCTAATGAGGCATCCGAACTAACTATTCGTGCATGTAACAAAATAAAACCGGTTGTATAGTCGTATTTTATTTTTTCTTTGTTTATTCTTCTAGAGCGACTGATGGCGGCTATTGAGCAGTCGAGACAAACGGTTTTCTCCAAAATGGACGGTACTCTTCCCGATCAATCCGAGCCATTAGCTACGAAAGTTGAAAGAATCTCTAAATATGGGACAAGTAAGGAGAATTAAAAATGATTGCATTTTTACTGCACGATTGTGTTTGCATTTATTTTATTTGAAATGTGTTTTTATAGCTGGACACAAAATCGGCGGTCATACTACAGAATTTGTGAACAAAGTTTTGGAGAAAGTGAAGCAAGGTGTTATGGATGGCGGAATCAACGAATTGTAACTAACACTACGACGAGACGATGAAGCAGTCGAATACTTTGTATCGCGATTGCTTATTGAGTTTACTCAAGCAGATTGATAAAGATTAAGCTAAACTATAACTTGCACATCAATATAGAAACACTGCGGATAAATCGTCAAACTTGAATGCTTCTGTCATAGTTATGCAATGGCAACTAATAGGTGTAACGCTTGAAATCACTGATTAAGGCAAAGTATCTCTTTTTTAAATAGCTAAGCTTAACTGGACACCGTTTGATAGTTATAGCCTCGTGTAATTGAATGAAACCCAATACCTCTCCTGGTTGCATAATTATTAGTCATTCATTTTCATCACGTGAATCAATTTTATTTTATTGCAGTGTTGCTCATTGATATCGGGAAATATTTGGCACTTCAAAGAAAGTAGCTTAGTGTGGAAATGGATGAAATATATTTAAAGTGGCTACGAAAGGCCACGCATAATTGAATAGCATAATTGTATTGTATCAATATCTACTTAATAAGTTTAAGAATGTCTATGTATAAGTCGTATGGAAATAATGTTAATTTTGTATGTATCCTATGTATTATAGTGGCAAAGGGAACAAGTGAGTATATTGGAGCGCATATATTATAGATTGTTGTAGTTGTAATATTTTAAAGTGTATTTATGTCATGGAAGAAATAATTAATTACACGAGCTACTTATTTGAATTATGTAAATGATTATTACTACAGCGGGTATTTTTAATTTATGCATTAGGTAGGGAATCGTTCTAGGCAAATCGAAAATCTGTCTAATACAATTTGTACAGTTTAATTTGGCTTTCTTATTGTGTTGTAAGTTGTGGTGGCCGTGTTAACTCTGTATGTACTCACGTGCAAATGTTTTATACCACATGGGCTTATAACGCTTGAAAATCTGGTAAAATGCAACCCAACTACATTCTAAATTCAGTTTTAATGTGTATGAGTGCTATTGACCGGTAATAATGATATAGAAAAGAAAACTTGTTTGCATTGTACATCGTACAAATACGGGTGCTCTGAATGTGACTGCCAAATTATTTGGCTTTAGATATATTTTGGTAACAAAAAGTTGTTTTATGTGAGATCATGTATTTCTGGGAAATTGTAAAAGAAAAGGATGGAAGATGCTGAGGTTTTGTACGTTTAGGTTTATGTAGCAGTGGTTATAAACTAGCATGGTTTCGTACTCAACATCTTAGCCTGTAGTTGCTGTTGGATAAATTGGTTCAGAGGGATAGGCTTCAGCGAATCAGTGTAGTTACTTTACCGTGCTCATTTTTTTCTGATTGCGACTTTTCTGGAAACGAAAAATGAATGCCTCATCCAATAAATCTGTTTTGTATCGTTGATTTTTGTTTTGAGACAGAATATAATTATTATATGTTAGTTCTATTGTGAAAGTAATGATGACGCGTTCATCACTTTCAGTTTTTAACTAATTTACCAAGGAGTTGGCATCCGATAATATAATAATAGCTCTGCAGCTATTAGATCTATCACTTTATTTGTTCACTTCGCTAATTGGTGGAAGTGTGGAAAATTTAAACCCATTTTGTTATATCACCTGCATTTTTTGGTCAGATTGTCAGATGAATGGAAAAAGAATAAAAATGAAATTGCGTGAAGAATGATATGAAAGAAAGTTAACGTCCGTACAAATGGCTACTACTATTAACGAGTTTGTTCTGTTTCCACTCTATACACAAATGGTCCAATGTTCCAGCCATCATAAATTGCACTACTATAATTCGAAACTGACTACTTACTTAAAACTTAACTCTAAATACACACACTTATTCAATGAAACATTTATTAGCTTGTAACAGATGAATTAATTGAACATCCTATACTGACATAATATGTAAACTAATAGTATATTCACTTATGCCATAATTACGCATTTATAAGGTATGATAGAAATAAGTGACGTGACATCCAGAAAACAGTAGTAATGACATGGCGTGCTACACATAATATTTGTATGTACAGCATTCCAACAAAAAGTATTTATTCACTCGGAACTAGAAATTATACGGAAGAAACTTTTTCTGTGAGAAAGATTGGTAGAAAAGAATGTTGCTGGCAAAAGATTTTCTTGATACGTTTGAGTTTCCCGACAGAACTAAAATATAATTGTTACTAAATATTATAATTGTTAAACACAAAGAAACACAAGTGTCTTCTGGAATAATGTTCATGTTCAAAAAATAAAGGTCTGCTTCCTAATAATGTCACGTAAGCGTTTGCTTGCCTACCAACATTAGCAGTTTGCACGCGTACAAAATTGACTACAGGTAGAAGAAACGAGTAGGTGCGAGTAAAGCAGGAAAACAACGATACAAAATGAGAAACTAAAGGAAACTTATGTGCTCCCATAATCAATCATGGTTAAAATAACAGCATGTGATCTTTAATGTTAATTGGAAATTCTTTAGACCCAACATTGTGTGTAGTCATAAAAAATACGGAGAGAATGTTAATTTTATAGCGGTTACTAGTAGATGAGAGGTAAATAAGTACAATTGAGTGTTAGTTTATTGTACATGGTTAATTAATTTCCTTTGCCAAACAATATTCATTTATCTGATCCTGATGCGTGTTTGGTCTGATCCCGTCAATTGTGGGAAATGTGTTCAAATGACTGTACTAAATATGTCTGGTCTTATTTAGTTTGAGCGTTTATTTTTGTTTGTGTTATTATTATTAGTGGATGACATTATGGAAAAACCCGGTGTGGTCCAACCTTTTCGGCCAACAACTTCTTCAAAAATGTGAAACACATCTTTTAATGTGAAAAATTGAAATCATTTCCTGGTTTCATGTAATTCTGAGCTTATACTTAATTAACTGTAGTACTTACAGCTCTAGTGTATGTTGCATATAGCAAGGTAGTTAATAAATCCTTTCTCGTCTAGTACTTTCTGTTCTATTGCACGCAAACTTTTATTGTATTCAATTTAGTTCATTAATCATATTTTATTCAGTATTACTGTTACCATTTATTATTCTTCCAAACAGTTTTCGTTTTACAGGTATTTACTATCGTTACTTAATTGATACTTTTAATTCATCTTTAATAATTAGTATAGAAACGTATAGTAGAAATTCAAAGTTAACGAGCAGGATATTAAAATTGGATTCAAACATCCATGCATGTAAACGCATAATATTATATGTAATGTTTTCTGTTTTGTTTCTATTTTCTTCTTTGTACATGCTTAATCTTCAAATATTTCTTTATACTTTTGATAACAGTTTTTGCCAACTACAGTAAAGTTAACGATTTACACAGGTTGATTAAAAAGATTTGTGTATTTCTTTTTAATTGTAAACATCAACTATTTTGTCTACCGATTCTCTTCTATTGTAGGTACGCTCCTATATGTTTCTTCACTTTCTTTACGAAGGGTTTTACTGGGTTTATTAAAGATAAAAAATGGGGTATTTATAAGTTGGACCACCACGGGTTGGGAAAGCAGAAAAATATAAATATGATAAAATATTACAATGTAGTACTTAATCTTGGCATCATTACCTATGAACGTTAAAATTGTGTCTTTTTGATAGGGCCACTGTGGATGTTGTAATTATTTCATAATTATTTCATAATTTGGTTGAAGGAGTCTGCTGCATTGCATTATTGTAGTGAATATTTCACATGTAATAGTCCTGTAGTTGAATCTATAGAGGTACCAAGTACGTGTCCATTGTACTACACCATGACGCTTGTATACAATGATCCCATTAATTTTAGGCCTAATATAGAAACACTATACAGTTTACACTTCACCGTTTGAATGAATCCTTTGTAGTATGTGTGTGTTAGCGATGATAACTGTTAAGGGTGTAAAACGACAATAGTCTGACACATGCAAACAATTCGATGGCTAGTTTAAAAATTGGGAACAGAAAAATATTACATAAAAATGAAGTCAAAAATTAAATCAGTATTGCAGAATTGTCTATGAATAAGCAAGAGGTGTCATCAGTTGCCCATCTTGCTATTGTACCTATAAATAATAAAGTCTATTTAAAACTATTCGAGTTATAACTATATAAATTATATAAGAAGTTTAATAGTACCTTTAAATAATTCAATAAATATTACACCCATTAATTAATACTACACGGTATTGGAGGAAATAGAAAGTTACAGTTCATAATTGTAATTATGATAGTTAACAACAGGCTTATATGAATATTAATTGTGTTAGTCACGATTAATCGTTAAAGTTAAACATTATTGGTACTATTAAATGTTAAAAATATTGGTATTTCCATGAAGGGATGCCTCTGCATATTTCTCACCTGTGATCAGTCCTTTACGTTTTTGTTGTTCCATTGTAGCTCGTGGAGAAATGGAAAAGATGATAAATAGTATAGTGAAGAAACGAACAGTACATCATACATAAGGCTGTTAACTGTTTATTGTTTTTATGTGTATTGTATTGTTATGTAGATTTTAATTGTTTCTGTGTAAAACACGTAATGACTGACTACACTGCTACAATATCTTCAAGTCTACTATACCTTACTCTAGTACTACTTAGGTGCTTTACATAAATTATACTGACTGCGATTGTATGCAAGAGAAAAATTCTCCCGGAGGGTTTTCATATTTTCTTGACAGAAATGGTTGCTCCTGTCGCAGACGACGCTTGATGGCACATGTAATATTTTATTCCTTCGTTTTATAGGCTACCGCCCTAGTTAAAAAATAATTATGAGCAAAGCTGTACAATTTATTATGCTTCTTTGTTGTCTTGAGTACATTTAATAACTACTACTAATGCATGAACGTCTAGTTTAAAAACTGTGTTATTGTATAATTTAAATAACCACATGGCAAAAGTTTATATAGGGTATGGTGAGTTGCTATTAATGCCACTAACGCATAACACAGACTTTGACTTTGACGATTACATGAACAATTTATTGTCACCTGTATCCATATTTTCGATATACATATCAATATTTCTTGTCATTGCACGAAATAATTCTTTGTTCTCCTTTTCTTTAAAACTTATAAAAATATCAGCTCTCTATTACAGATTGATCCTTAAAAATATCATTATTTTCAGACTCCTAAATACCATGATTCTTATATTCTTATAGAAATTATTATTAGAAAAACCGTGAATTATTTTGTATTTTAACTTATCTTAAACTTAATTTTTTAGTTGCCTACCACAGTCTTGTTTCTTTACTATCGTATAATGGTAACGATAACCATAAAATTCCAAGTATTCGGAAATAACCAAAATATTTCTTACTTCTAACAAAACTGTTACTCTTGTCAGACATGGGAAATGTCAATATTATAAATGAGAATGCAAATCGAAGATAAAATGTTAAATATGTTCCACATTTGCGAATTAAATATAAAAATCTGAAAGTGCTAGTTTTCAATGTACTAAATAATCAATATTGTGTACAATGTATTAAAATCAATATCTACCCCAAATAATGCAGGACTCTTATTGTCACTTACCTCCCGAAGGTATAAAATTGTAACTAAATACAATTCATTAACAAAAAGAGTATAAGCAGCCTAGACCTTGCATGTTTCACACAGCGTATAAAATATAGTTTCGTGGTAGTAGCAATTATTTACCTATACAAGAAAAATCTTTTAACTGGAGTTTGTATACCGGAGTGGAGGAATGTACACGATGTTACAAAAAATTTCTAAACACATTTTTCTAAATACATGCGGTAGTGGTGGGTCAGGCAAATTACAAAGTAAAATTTTGAAGAGTTAATTCTCTAGATTTACGTCTCCCTGGTCAGAAGTTACCCAAATTTATTTTCAGTTGAATAATTTAAAAATCGAACTTTTTTAAATTTGTTTTGGGTTTAAATTTTCTTTAAACTGCGCGGACCTCAGAAATTTATGTCATTTTTGGAGACCCATGCGATATGGTTTGCTATTATTGGTCCACCGGATACCCCAGATGAAACAATTTGAATAGTATATGTATTAGTATATAGTGAAAAGACTTGTGATTTAAAATGACATAAAATAGCTGAATGCTGGGTTACTACTATAATGAAATAAATTCAATGGAGCTGCTATAGTAGTTGGATTACTTGGGTTTTGGGGTTGCTATGATGCCATGTAAATGAGAGCTCATGAAAATGAAATCTGTAATAAATTAGCTATACCTAAAGAAAAGTGTTTTATGGACAATTTAATAATTAGGAAAAAAGAGTTATTGATGCTTCTAAAAATTGTAGACCTTACAATTAAAAACTGTTACTTCCAATACAGAACTATATAGATGCACTATTATTGCAATGATTATTTTCAAATTCATATTATTGTTGTCGTTACCTACTGTAAAGGTTGTACGAAGCAATATTTATTGTAAATAGGTAATAATCAAAGCATTGTTGATTGACCAAATTGTGGAAGTGACACAGCCCCTGGCAGATCATTAACTTGTTAACATAATTTAAGTAACAACCCTCAGTCCCATCGGTGGAGTATTTAAATCTATATAAAAGTATGAATATATTATACAGAAATATAAATACATAGTACATTAGATACTTTAAATAAATGGTAAATCTATATACCTATATACATCCCAATCTAACACGCTTTTCATTATTTTATCAAAATAAAATATTGTGCATTGAATAATATATTGTTGGTATAAATTCTATAACTCAAAAGTGACACATGTAATCAAATTAGAAAATGCATTGTAATGAATGTATGTCCATACATAAAACATATGTACAGGAAGAAATATAAGATGTAGAAAAACGTAGTGGAAATTTTAAATGACACCTGATTACCTGATAAGTATATTACATTACAAATATGCATACAACAAAAACTACTTATTAGGATATTCTAATTGTGATTCAATCATTACTGTATGCCTAAACTAAAATAACACAATTAAATAATGCTTAATGCTTCTATAATTAAGTGTGAAAATTAACAATACATCTTAATGTGTCGATAGCCATGCCTCCTTCGTTTTCAATTAAATATCTTCAAGCTAAATCCTTCTGTGTGTGCATGTGTTTTTGTTAATCCTAATCAATATGTATTTAATAATTATCCACGAGGTATTTGTTAAAAATTGTTATTGTGTGTACATAATACAAAAGGCGAATTCTCTTTATATGGACAGTTATAAGATTACCTAAAATTTACTTAACGAGTCCTTCTAAAATGTGTAATTTATATAATGTTGTTTTCAACGTGTCTAATAAACTACGAATTCGTTAGCGTGTCTTGCACAGAGTAAATACTACATGGAAGCGACTGGTGAGTTTCTGGGACAATTTTTTAAATTGTTTACAAATCTTGCCATTTTTAATTTTCACCCCACTTTCTGTTATAACAACGTTATTTTAAATTTCCAAAGCCAAAATAAATGATTTCGAAAAGTATCAATGGCCTTCATCGGAATCTCCTCTTTAATAATGTATGCAACTCCCGTTCTCTTCTTTAAATCTTTCATATAATTTTGCGTAAGACGTCAGAAACACTTTTTTCAAATGATAAAATTTACAATGACCAAAGGCTGCCTATCCAAATCTTTTCGAAATGCATAAGTCATTTTTAGCTGTGCAAATAAAGAGCATTCGCTTTTTGTATTTACAGAGTTGAAAAATATTCAGGTAAAGAGTAAGGAATACTATAACTTGAATAACTTTGTAGTAAGATTTCTTAGACTGCGTTTTGTAATCAGAAGCATTTTCTGGAAATTTTTTGTAGAAAATTGTGATGATGAATTATAAAGAAATATGCTATTGCTTATATTATGTACAATAGAATACAACGATACTATGCATACTTCTAAGCTTCTTCTGTAGATTATAAAAGAGTGAAGTTTCTATGCATTGCATACTTTTGCAGACATGTTTCAAATGTAGAAAACTACTTTGAAATTTCTATGCATCTTTAGAATAATAGTGTAATGTTATACTACCACTATACTACTACTACTAATAATAATAATAGTTATGTAAAATTATATCCATGTGCTGTGCATGTGTTTATACCGTAAGCACGCAAAAGAAAACAGAGAGCGTACACAAACAAAACATAGAACGAGCTGAATGATGAGGAATAATACACCTTTGTAAAAATAACTCATTTTATGGGATTAAATATAATATTATGTCAAAGAGATATTATTACTACTAACTGTGTAATGTATTTAATATAGGAAAATATTACATTATGATATAAACAATAAAATATGAGCATAAAGAGAGAGTAGAATAATGGTATAAAGTAACAGAAGCATGATTTCCCTATGTAGATGAGTGAATTTTAGTGTTAGCCGTAGTTGTTTAATGGAGATGAGGATGATGTTGAATTGATGTGTTCATGTTTGTTAGTAGCATTGTGGTGATGAGAAAAGTGGATATATATAATATATTAATGTTAACATGGAATTTTGTTTTTTGCCAAACGACAAATTCATACAAAGGATTATAAGCATAAAATATTTGGTTATTGTTGTTACTGTAGCATCCGTTAGAAAATAAAGTGTATAGAGGTACTTGTGATGTATTGTGTGTAAGGTGTGCAAGAGTTAATTAGGAATTAATTAAATTAATCATAGGCTGGGTTTCTGCAACTGTTTTCAGCAAACTTATGGTATTAATCGTTTTCGGTTGTAACTTGTACTGTAGAACTGTCCTCGTTTGATGTATCTGTATCAACTGTTATTAATTATTACTAAAAAAGTGTCGTATTATTACGTAGAATTTTAGTGCTACAACTACAAGTAATATAAAAATATGAATGTACTATTATAAGGCATAATATTTATTGAACTGCATTTTGATTATACTTAATACAACTAGTACGATGATGATTATAATATACTGTGGTGAAAATACGGAACATTTCAAAAGGTGGAATATTATATACTGAGAATTAGTAGAGTAAATTAATTATACTATAAATTAACGAAATTGAAACCACGTTGATCTTAAATAAAATAAAATAACGCCGGCACAACATTTCTGTTGGTTAAAGAAAGGTGCTTGTAATTTTCGGCTTCATCTATTATATACTTTTAATTTATAAATGTTTTCGTGCCTGCGTGCGTGTTTCGAAATATTTGCGCCGGAGGTTGGTTAAACGTTGGTTAAATTCTGAAAAGTATTGCAGTGAATGCTTTTGCACGGAAGGGTTAAATAAAAGTAATTGGTGGATATTTTCGGTTGTCAATGATATATTTCTATAACTGGGAAGGGTGATTTGAATGGATGAGATTGGTACCTATCTAAAAGCAAGAAAACTCTAAATCTACGCTCATTTTAATGGTTTCCATACGATAGTGATTTATTGGGACGTGTAGGTCTATAGGTAGGTACCGCGTATTATTTTTGTGTAATTCATGATAGAGTGGATTGTAATAATTAATGGAGATGTTCGTATTAACTGTTAATCACAGAAATGCTAGTTGACGGATAGCCACATTTATTGTTAGTCTGTAGTGATAGAGTACTGTAATCTTATTCGACATTTTTATATCCGAACGCTTATAATATTGTATCCATTTCTTCAGTTAACTTAACGTGTATAGGTAGATTAATCATTGTTGTGGTTGGTATAAGTCTCGCAAATCTGAATAATTTCAATATCATGAAATCCATCGTTTATTTGTGTGCATGAATGAAATATTATATATGTATATCTACTGTCAAACTTGAAGTGAATTGTTTACTGGTAGTTGTTATTCAAATAATAAAACATATAACAAATGTTACACAATAGAAAACGTCTTTCATTTCATCCATTGCATTTCTAATTCATTGCTAAACCACATAAAAAGCCTTTCGAGAATATTTCCCTTTGCAAATCATGCTTTTTAGTTCTTTAAATATATTTTCAAATTGGAAGGTTGATATATCGAAAGCAATTTTACTATCCGACAAAAATCTTTATTTTATCAGCATGGCATTACCAACTCCAAAATATTTATGGCCGTAATGAAGTTTAGCTGATTATTATTCATCAGTGAATACTAAATATTGAGTTAACGTTTACTATGTAGTATGCATTAATTCCGTCAAACATTTACTGTGAGGAAGTGAATTAGAATTTTTCTCAATTGTAAGCAATGCAATTGCAAGTCTTGTTGTATTAAAAATTAATGTTGGAACAATTCAAAATAGTTGCATTTAATTTATTAAATAAAAACGCATACAACAAATTAAATTATTATTATCATTAATGGACAATTAATATAATACAGAAATTAACAGTCATTAAGGAACTAGATCCTTTATTTATATCAATAGTCCACCCTTTCATCACAGTACCAAACCAGAATATTTTCAACTTATATTTTCCATGCGCATGGACTTTTATTTAACTAACAGATTTTTTAATATCCCAAAAAGTATATATTAACCATGTTTAACAAATTGTACAAATTATAAAGATTTAATTTACAAACATAGTGAAACAGAAGCAGAAGAATAATTTAAAATAACATACTAAGAAGAATAGTTTATGTTTTGCTCTATTAATTTAAGTATATTTGTGAGTTCACTTTAACTGACTGAGTTTTTTAAGATATGATATACATTTACATAGGCCTTGAATATTTTTCCCATAATGCCCTCATCTTATAAATCATGATGCATTATGCATTGTTCAAACAAAGCTTTCTGGCATCATGAATTTTACGAGAAATGGAGCTTTATAGGAACAATATCTGAAGTCAATGTATTATCTCTTTAAACTTTGTAGATGTCGCACATTATAATGTTTCTACTACGACTACGAGTTTACTACATGGCTAGAATAGAACGACTACACCACAAATGCAGGATTTGTGTTTTTATTTTCAATTAGAAGTACACTACGAATTCTGACTACATTGACAATAATTTTGGGATTTTTAGACATTGTCAATTTCAATTCAAGTGAATTTTCTTTACTTCCATCCTTGAGTTTGAAATTTTCGGCCCACCTTTCTTTCAATGGTCATTTCATCAGAAATTCCACTGTGATCTGGCTCTGTGTCCATATCCAGCACCAACGGTAACGGTCCAACCGGAAGATGTTCTTTTTGAAAAAGTTGGCTCACGCGTTGTCGAAATGGTGCTAGTGATAAATCAACTGTCAAGTTATAAAAATCCTCAAATAAATATTCTCACAATTGAATTTTAAAACTTCATATTCATTTTTTACAGAAATTGGATGTTTATTTTTAATGCAGCAAAATTATTACCATTCTTTTTGGAACTGAGTCGTTTGATGGACCTGATGTTGTCTTCCAATTCCTGCTGCCCTAGCAAACGATTGGCATAATGTCCATTACCAACTTGATTTGACCGTAAATTTTCCTGCGAAAATGGAGTAACGACCGTCAATCGTGAAGTTTCATTTTGTTCATCAACATTTAAATTATTAGCAACGTTGTCCTCTCCGCTCTCTTCTTCAGTGGTCTGTCGGTCAAACAGGCTTTTGATGGCACGCATTTTGTTGATGAATTGGGTCCGGTTTAAATACGTCGAAGAAGTGGCTTTAAACGGAAACGTTCCATACTTCATGAAGTAAAGTATCTCCCAATGGGGACGTCGGTAGTAGCTGAGTTTCAAATTTTTGTTAGTTTAAGAAAGATTATTATAAAAACTTTTACATCTCAATTCGATAACAATAAAGGTAATGCATAGCATTAATATTATTTTCATTGTATGCTTTTAATCTTTCTCTCTCTCTCAAAAAAATCTCCAGGATTTGTCACACCAAATACATTAGTTATACGTATGACTATTAAAACGCAGTAAAATTTGAGACTTACGATAAGTTTCCCTTTGGAATCTTGAAACGAGGACGATGATTTGCAAATAGATTGTGTGCAGTCGTTTCCGACACACTTGATGCAGTGACCATGGTCAGTTCACAATAAAGTGCACCGGTAACTAAACCTAGCTGAAAAATTAATTGGAATGACTTTCCAAATGCCATTGCAACGTCTTCAGATTCAACTCAACTCGGAAAAAAGACGCTGGGAACAAACACGAACCCTAAATCACTGGATCTGGACAAGAGATGATTTTGATGATTATAAGCATATACGTGAGCTACGGCCCTGATTTATTCAGTCAAAGCGATCGTTCTTCCACAATGGCAGGATATAAAAACGTTTCGGAGGGTAAAGGGTTAACACGTACGTATTTCAACACGTAATACCGAAAGATACAAAAAAACAGCACAATTTCTTTTTAGCGTATAATTTCAAATGGTTTAGGTTTCAAAATGTGACAATTTTTTTTATATCTTTGAATATTATTCGTTTAACTTTTAAAAAATGTAATCAAAGACCGACCGGAGAAAATAATTGCGAAAAAGGTTGATATACGGTTATCCAAAGTGTCTTGACAACGCAGGAAGGAATAAGGTGACCCCGTAGTTGACGAAATCTCAAAAAATCAACTTTTTTCATTTTTCGTGATTTTGGCACACCAAATGCGATTTGGTGGGCAAAGACTGTTTATTATCAACGAGCATATTACAAGAATGATTTGTAATCACGGAAAATGAAAAAAGTTTATTTTTTGAGATTTCGTCAATTACGGGGCCACCTTATCCCTTCCTGCGTTGTCAAGGCACCTTGAGGTTTACCATAGCATATTTTAAGATAGAAGAGCTGGTGAGACGATTTTGTATAAGTAAAACACAGTCTGCATGGATTTTGAAAATGGAGGATAGAGGATAGAGCCGATGCCGATTGCTTCCTGCACGTATGTGTCTATGTACGGATAGGAAAGCAATGTATGGAATATATCGGGTGGAAAATGTAGATTCTATAATTACGGTTTGAGCTAAATGAATTTTAATTGTAGATAACTTTGTAGTGTCAGTGTTTTAAAAAGAGCAAATAAAATATTATGCTGGCACTTGTCTCTTACCGAGGAAGTTAGTTGAATGGAGCGGATTATCAGGTGCCTTTTCATTTTATACGACAAGCAAGAATTTGTGTGGGCATAAGAATTGCGTACAACATGCAATTAGTTGCATACCTTTTCAGTATGACATTATTAGGAGTATATTAGAGATTTCTGTGTTGCCGGGACTGATAATACTGAAGAAGAAGAAATATTTCTGCGAAATCAAGATAATAACTTCAAAGAAAGTTTGATAATATTATTTTATTGTGTTGCCGAGATTGTTTGCTGACTCTTATTGCATACCTCATTCCTACTTGTCATACAATGCTATGGAATAAAAGATCTTTGTTTCTGCACAGCATTTCTTCAGAACTAATTGTGGGAAATCCCTCAGTGACTTCAAGGGTATTTGTGTCTTAGTTACTGTAATACAAATCAGCAAATGAAGAAAAATAATGTCTGGAAAGACAAATATTTATTAATGAAATACCTGCAGCTGTAATTCTAGAATACTGTTGTGGTTTCTTAATGAAAGGAGTAGGTATATTATTGGAATTATAGTAGAGAGAGTCATGATGATGAACAATGAATAAGATTGGTTTATTTCCCTTTATGTTTCCTTGAGATTTGCTGAAATACATTTTCTTTTCGATCAATATATTGTTAATGCAGGTTTTAAAAATATATTACAGATCTTACACTAAATCTAATTGTATCAGTCTAACAAAAATTTAATTACACGCCATGAGGTATACAGATGCACATGGTTGTTCTGTAAATTTTTGTAAGTAAGCAATTTTAATTAATTTTTACGTCTATTTCTCAGAAAAAAATGTTTTCTATATAAAATTGCAAATATCGAAGAAAATCCGCAATGCGCGCGATTTTATTGTAGTTTTAGTTTATTGTCAAAATTATGTCCCCATGTTCATGAATCTTGTGAATGTGAAAATTCAACTGAATATTTCCCATGGAAAAACCATGAAAACACCTTATAGTAGTATTACCAAGTCATACGAGCCAGGTGTTAGCAGAAACTGTGTGCGGATGAGTAATACTGTTTTAAAGAGGGTGTAAAGGTAGAGTTGAGCTATTTTTATGAAAGAACATTTTTTAGTGTTGTTAATTTTTGACGTCCCTTATAACATATTTTTCTTTTTGGAAGAAATGGAATGATCTAGAAGTTAAACGAAATGAAAATTTCTCTCGATCACTATCGAAGTGGATCACTAACCTTATAAACAAACTTATTTCCATTCAATCCTTCATTTGGTTTTCAATAATATATACAAAGTGAGGGCCTGGTCTCTGAGATTTCCAAACCTTGGAAATGAAAGACATAGGCGTCGCTTTTTGAAAATTTCCAAAGCTGGCGCCGCGGGCTACTTTGAAATAACCGAACAAGTCAACTCATTTCGTTTCGATGCGTGGTGAGGTAATGAAGCAGAATAAGCAGATTGTCGCACTTGGAAGCAAATCGCGAAGAGTAAACGAGCTATACGAAATTATTCTCTGTGTGTCTTTGATAAAAATAAATATTTATATGATTTAGATCAAACTTTAATTTAATACGTCAGTGAGTTTCGTAAAACCAGTTCTGAAATTGAACAGCGTCGTTTGACTATAATATTTTCTGGTTAATACCTAAGTATAATCTAATTCCTTCTTTGACTTTTTATTCTTTATATCCAAGTACAAAGTAAGTATAAATTTCATCTGAACTAAATGTGCCAACGTGCTAAAATATTAAATATTGTATGTACCTTTTACCTAATGATTTCAATCCGTTGACTTTGAATGTTCACTTTTAACTAATATTAATGTTTTATTTTATTTTATTTTCATTTGTGTGTTTAGGTAAAAACCCAAGATGTCAACCCCCGCCATAGGAATTGATTTGGGCACAAGCAATTCTTGTGTAGGTGTGTTCAAGAACGGAAGAGTTAAGATCATCACTAATGACCACGGAAGCCGAACAACTCCCAGCTATGTAGCTTTTGATAACCGGAAGACACTTGTTGGAAATGCAGCTAAGGATCAGGTGGTCACAAATCCAACCAACACAATCTTCAGTTCCCAGAGACTCATTGGGCGAAAGTTTGACGATGCTACAATCCAAGAGGACCTGAAACACTGGCCATTTAAAGTGAGCAACGTTGACGGAAAACCTCATGTGGAGGTGGCAACCAATGGGGAACTTCCGCGATTTTCTCCGGAAGAAATCAGTTCATTGATTTTAAGGAAAATGAAGGAGACAGCAGAGGCATATTTGGGTGAGAAGGTGACAGACGCCGTCATTACAGTTCCGGCTTATTTCAATACATCTCAGCGTCAAATAACTAAACACGCTGCAACAATGGCCGGACTCAATGTTCTCCGAATCATTAGCGGATCATCTGCGGCAGCCTTGACCTACGGAATGGAAAATAACTTGAAGAAAGAGGGGGAAAAGATCGTTCTCATCTTTGATTTGGGAGGAGGAACATTTGGTGTGTCCATTGTTGGAATTGAAAATTCGATTTATGACGTAAAGGCCACAGCTTGTGACGCACATTTGGGCGGAGAGGACTTCACCAACCGAATGGTCAATCATTTCTGTGCCGAATTCAAAAGAAAATTCAAGAAAGACTTAAACGGCAATCGTCGAGCTTTGAGTCTTTTACACACGGCTTGTGAAGAAGCAAAGAGATCCTTGTCATTCAGTACCATCGCTTCCGTTGAAATCGATTCTTTGTGCGACGGAATTGATTTCCACTCCAAAATTTCTCGAGCCAAGTTTGAAGTGCTTTGTAATGATCTTTTCCGCTCCACAATTGGTCCTGTAGAGGAAGCTTTAAGAGATTCCAAGCTGGAAAAATTTGAAATCGATGAGATTGTTCTGGTCGGTGGCTCAACCCGAATTCCAAAAGTTCAGGAGCTTCTCAAAAAGTTTTTTAATGGCAAAGAATTATACCTCTCCATCAACCCAGACGAGGCAGCTGCTTACGGTGCTACTCTGCAAAGCGCCATTTTGTCTGGAGACAAAAATCCAGAAATGACAAATCTTCTGTTTTTGGATGCCGTTTCTTATTCCCTTGGGATCGAATCCGCGGAAGGAAGGATGACAACATTGATACAAAGAAATACGCCTTTTCCATTTAGACGGACTCGAACATTCTCTACTTATGTGGACAACCAACCCGGGGTCTCTATTAAAGTATTTGAAGGTGAGAAAGCAATGACAAAGGACAACCAATTTTTGGGAAATTATAATCTCGTCGGAATTGTACAAGCACCGCGAGGAGTACCCCAAATCCAAGTCACTTTTTGTGTGGATGCTGATGGAGTGCTGGATGTGTGCGTGGAAGAAAAGGGCAATTCTGAAAATTCAGACCCATTAAAAGAAAAAGCTCGTCTTGAATACCTGGAAAATCTCACATACAAACCTAATATCATTAACATACGTGATAGTAATGAGTCATAACAGGTAGCTCTATCCCTATTCAAGGGGGATTATACGGAGCTTGATTATATCTCAGATTTTTGACTTGTAACACTCTAAAAAATGCCTGTTTTTCAATTTGGGTAGGGCGTCGACATATTTCTTTTCTTTTTTATGGTAGCTCATGTTGCACTCCTTGAGGTCATACTTGGCTCCAACAACGAATATTTTGATAGCGTTGGGTGCCTATGTATTTGCAAAGTCAAACCACCGTGCTACACTTGCCAGAGTCTTGTAATAAGGCGTGTCATACACAACAACCACACCTTCAGAGTTTCGAATATATTGGGGAGTTTATATTTACGATCACCAAATTCTTCGATGATTTTAGGAAACGTTTCAAATTCAACAAAGAATTAACCCAAAGTATTGTAATGAGTGTGTTAAAGGATCTTGCAACATATTGCACAACCATCTTTATAATTATTAACTCAAAATGATTCTTTTATAATTGTCTTGCATAATATTTAATATATAATAAGAAGTGCTAGTTAATACGCATATTACGTTATTACATTAATTATTTGTCATTATTTAAATTAATTATTTGTCATTATTTAAATTAATTCAATGTTTCGTGTCTGATGGCAATGAATTTTATTATTGACGGATGTTGTTGAAATAAAGAATACACTACTACTTGGAATATTTCTTGTCCAGATGTGTCTCACTTGCAATAAAATTGTATTCAATATATTGTCATATGCATGCATGATATCATATATATTTTTATTAGATAAGTAATTCTATAATGTAATGAACGGGTTAGCGCTAGTAACATTATACTTAAATACGACAAGTACAAAGGATTTAGATACATCTAAAAAGTCAAGATAAAGTCCTCATGTTAAAGGAAAGTAAATAAATTCGGCTTTAATAAATCCACACAACGCTGTTTGATTCACAGCAGAAAAATAGAAATAAGGAAGAAAATATCGAATTGAATTTTGTGCAAGTTGGTTAACAGTATCATAATAATCATTTTCCATGTTACTTAAATAAGTTATGTGAACACATTTAAATAAAAACATCATGCCGTATAGTTGGTATTTTTTTTTTTTGATGAACGATAATGAGGTAAACAGTTGAAATAGCTCACTGTGAAAGGATTTGACAAGAGATGATCTGTGATTGATGATGTTGTGAGATTTGTGTTTGCTTTTGAGTTGGGAATGAATAAGGACTGATTAGATGAAATGTTTTAATAATGAATATTTTATTGATGACTTGAAAGCATCTTATGAAATAAATTGGTAAAAGCATGCATTTTACAGTCATATACGGTAGAACTATCACATGTATATGTACGACAGCATAGTAACAGTTACGCACTTATCATTAATAGGATTTTGTGTAACATCTCGTGTGTGATTTACCCAATGGAACAGTAAATGCAAAAATAATACGGCAAACTGAGAAACATATGAGAGGTATATAGAATGGATGATTTGTTATTAAATGGCAGAATATTTCTAACAGTTTAGTGCAGCGATGTTATTTGTCAGGTACCTACAATCATTACACATGTCATACACACGGAATTCTTATTTGAACAGAATGTTTCTCCTCAGTTTTCATAAAATTGCTTGTACACATCTTTGTTAAACTTTCTGTGTGTGTCTATTAGTGGTATATGGTTTTGCTTCATGGACTTAATTTCCAGAGAATATAAACCCGAGAGCTGTTAGAAAATGTCAGTCAGTCAGCAAAATATACAACAATAATGTTAATCTGCATGAAAAATGTCAATTTAAAAATTATTTCTACTCTCTTGGTATATATGTCAGTGGATGGTTTGTGTAATTAGTATATGTAATATAGTAATATTCTAGCACTGTCATTATTTCCTTGCTGCACGGCTCACTTTGTCATATACTTCAGGAAAAGCTTCGTTGCAGTCGTATTTTTTCCTAATTTTGTCATATAAAGTATGATCAAACATTTCTCTAAACTCTTCATACGTCATGTACGTGTCGGCATAAAGCATCTGGAATCTGCAAAATCAAATATTTACGTAGTTTATTTTAAATGCTTTTAAATCCTCCAATAAGAAATAATAAGAAGTAGTTTTGCCCTTACCCTTTAACTTTACGAACAAACGCTTCAATTTTTCGCGTAGTTCGTTCTGCATTGAAAGTTGTGCTTTTGGGCACTCCGTAGGCCCCAACGTCCACGTACATTTCATCTTGAGAGCCGTAAGGATGAATCATTCCAGGTCTATTTGCTAACTTGAATGGACACAACCACAGAGGATAAATCTGCAACAAATGTTGCAATTATTTTATCATCCTTTCAATTAATTGAACATTAATTGTTGAAAGAAAGAACTTCCATGATTTTTAATATATGAGAATATTTGCCTGAGTTTCACGGTCAAAAACGAGGATGGTTTCTTTGAGTTTGTTCATTGGCACCAACATATCCTGAATCATATGATGAGTTTCGTACAGCTTTTTTACAGCGTCTGGCTGAGTCAATTTCAAAAGCGAAACTTTCGGTGGCACCATCCATCCAAACAAATAACGGAAGATTGGATTGTTTCCGAAAGAAATTATTTCTTGTATTTCCCAAAACAAACTTCTAGAGTGACGATGGTAGTAATCTCTCAGAGGAATGTAGTCCACTCCATATCCGTTGCTCAAAAAGCTTTCCACGTGCTTGAAAAACCATGGCTTGTGCCACAGACCGATTCGGTTCAACTAGAAATAAAAAACAACACCAAATATTATATTTTCTATATAAATAGTTGATTCATTGCTATAAAAACAACTTTTTACTCTCAAAAAGCGGAACTGACAATCAAACGAAATATTCCTTAATGTATATATATATGAAAAAGATTCTAGAAAGTAGATTCAAACTCCCAATCAAATTATCTACGATTTAGTAATGGAGGCTCAAGATTTCTAGCAGTCCCACATGTATAAAAATGGCTATTTGCTGTCTTCGACTGTAAACTTGTCTTTTCTCAGAGTACGTATAATATTATAGTTCAGTATCCCAAATCCAAGCCCCCTTGTGTGCAATCATAAGAGCATCACAATTTTCTTTTATTAAATTACTCACGGGTTACACAATTTACAAAAAACGACAGAGCACTGTTTTACGTGTTTCATGTTATTGAAGCAACATTATTATTTGCAACTAACTTGCAATTTAAATAAGATATATACAACGAGATATATATTTTATACAGTGAATTGCCTGTGATTTTATTTTAGTTTAGTAAAGCATGTGTAAAAACTTCATTTTTATTTAATTTATCATTTATGTTGCAATTTTTTGCTGTGGAAAAGACAGAAATGAAAATGAATTACTCCTTTTGGTTTGATAGAATAGTTTTGTTCATATCTAAAAACTTGTTCGTGCATGAATGGATGTTGAGATCATTTCAGCGTCATGTTTAACCAAGGTCAACAGGGAACTCTAAATCATATTGTAAGAAGATGGTTTCATGTGTTACGCAAATGAAAATTAACAATGAAAATAATGAGGCTTACTGCTTACTCTTTAGACTTTTTCATATGAATACAGAAATCTCATTCATAAAGTTTTATCTAATCGGTCTCCATGTTCATTCCACTAATGTCTAATTTTGATTTGCATTTTTAGCAGTCAGAGGCCTAATGAATGGTATCGCCTTTAATGACAATGTTTCCTAACACGGCGTTTAGTTACCATTAAAGAGCTTGTCACTTACTTAAGTCTTTTTACGGCTCCCCTTTAACCCGGAGCTACACTAAGAACAAATCCTTCAATGTATGGACCATCAAAATTATTGCCTATTTTGTCAAACAGCATGAAACATTCATTCAGCATTTATAAAAAATGTTGCTCCATCACTTCTGAATCACAAATTACATACAAAGTGAGCAATTTACGACATAAAAATACTTTGAAACAAACAAGCTAAAATGTGCACGTGTACATCGACAAAGAGCAATATAAACGTTGAATAACTTTGTCGCTCTTAATAATTCTATACTAAATGATTTTTCTTTGATACAATGTTATGTATTTCCTTGACATGAAAATGAAATATGTATTTTTTATTTTTCCATGAACTATTTTGTTTGTGTTTTTCCGTTTTATATTGAATAAACATTATGAGCAGTTTACACGATGGTCATTGTTTAAATTACATCGTTTGTGCAATATAACGGATGTTTTCAACTAACACTGACTATTATAATTTGTTTTTCTACATAATTTTTTCCTTTATATGACGAGGGTAGTTAAAAAGCAAGAAAAAACATTCAGAGAGCAGATGATAACAGTTACGCAATGATTGACAGGCAACAATACGAAGAATTAGAACTCGTCTGAATCTTAAACTATCTTCTATCTTTCTCATGTGGTTTTAGAGTGGCCATACCGATATGTTAATATTATATGCATTAGGCTTTCATAACATTTCAGTTTTACTATGATACCATATTTCCTAAAACGAAGTACATTGGGAAAATAAAGTGAATATAAATTCTTAGCATGAAATAAATTAAACGTTTTGCAAAAATAATTTTTTGTCTCTATCATACTGTTAATTGTCTGTTATCAAAGCCTTCTGTTGGGTTTTTTGCTTGTGAAAACCATTGCAGGGGGTTAAAAAATTTAAATAAGATTTCTACCATGAAATACTTGAGCGTACATTTGCATTGATGATTGAATTAAATAATATAACGATCCACAATGAAAACATCATACCAAAATGCAAGATTTTTAGCTTAATGTGAGTTCGGCGTCTCACACAGTTTGAAGGCTTTATAAATGCTCTTGCAACATTTTATGTAGTGAAAATGAAGATTCACTGTAGAATATTTGAATAATCTAAGCATTAATAATGCATTGGTTTGCCTATTACTACCATAGTGCTAATAAATGTGCAGACGAACACAGATTGATCAAAGGATACTGCTCCGTTCAGAAAATCATCCGTATTGTCGTCATACATAACATTGCGAGTAAAAATTGAATAGATTGAGAACGACGACAATTTTTATGAAGCAATAGCGGATAATGCAAATAAAGAAATGCAAATTGTTGGAATTGATAAAAGTTTTTAAAGCAGAGAGAAGGAAGTGATTGAATTTTATCTGGACACGCGTCAAAAAAAGAATAATTCTTACCTTTCCAGGTTCTGCAGACGTGACGGTATTTCCAACCATAATGACACCTTGATCTTTATTAAACATTATTCCTTCCACGAATTGATTTCCTTCAGATTTTGCTGTTTGTTCTTCGAACATGTTCACTGCGTGCTCTAACGAATGTGCAGGGTGGTATTCCATTCTCACAAATCTGCAAGTATAAATCCAGTTTTTTTTAATCACATTTGTTCTAGATAAAACTGACAAACTTCGTAACACAAACTTCCACTTTAAAGCTCATTCCCTGCAAGATTCCCAGTTCTCTATAATACACACCTTTTATAAATGTCTGTCTAGTAAAATAGCAAGAGGACATCAAGGAAAATAATGCCAAATTAATTTTTAAATATAATTGCAACTTGTAAATAAACATGGTCAATTTTGATCACGTCCGTCCTGAAGTAATAAGAATTTCTACATAGGTTAAGTTACTATATTGTTTTAGTCAGACTATTATGTAATATTACAATAATAAGAGCTAATATTATGTATACCGTTTGGATAGTCTCATATAACCCCGTCTCAAGGTGTAAACTGCTTAAATATTGGAAATAATACCAAATTGCTGAATTTTGATAAACTTAACATTATAATCCGTATTATTTTGATTTACTAATTGTTTGTCAACAATGATTTATTTTTATAAACACTTTAGAGTTGAACCTATAGCACATATTATTTCATACATTGTCAATGTAATAATTTTACTATTCGTGTGAGTAGATTATACTGCCACTTTCATCAGTTGAAGAAAGCAATGTGAAATAATGTTGAAAAAATATAATGGTATAAGTGGCAAAAGTGTCATAATTAATAAATATGATGATATGCATGTTATAAAGTAGCTTGCGCTACTTAATAATACCAAACCCTGTATATGAACTTAATACAATAATGTGATAATACATCATTTAATTTTACGGTCTATATTTTCTTTCATACACAGTGTCAAGCTTAGCTTGAAATTATATTGCTGATTCAGTGCATCATCATAAAAGTCCCAAATCATACAGGGCATTTTATTTCACGTCGCATTAAGATGATTGTATAGCAATGGAGGAACAGGAACATCTCTCAATCATAATAATTAATGCAGATGCGGAAAAACTGTCAACTTATAATATCCTGTTTGCTACTTAATTTCTGACAATGAGTGAGCTTCCATAAAACACGGATCATTAAAATAGTTTTCGTAGGTGCTTCTTAAGTTCTACAACACGCGATTGGGCATAATCAGTTTTTACTACCATCATGCATCATGCAACACATTCTACGGCAATGTAACCAGCAACCATTTACATTATGATCTCTTGTGCGACAGTATTATTATCCGGGAGCAATTTTATTATTTAATACAATGCACTGCATTCGAAAGTGCAATTAAAATCCACACACAACGGATGAGGCATGAAATCTCTTTATTACTAAGTAAGGTATGTATTAGAGTCAAATTAAGTGCTAATACATACTCAAGTAACCGATTATCTTTGCACAAGTATTATAATAATCCTCAACCTCCTTTTAGTAATAATGACACTCTAATAGTATGAGGGGGAATCCAAGGTTGTAGTAGCTAGGTGCATAACTTGGGTCTTCATGACTGAATGATACTTATACTATCGAATTATGCTTTGCCAAACCTAAAAACTACGATTTATTAATAAATCCTGTATTTACCCCGAGAAATGAATCAAAAATATACTACCAGCCCTAAGGTACATGCTGTGTTTATAGGTCTTATAATATTACAAAAAGGTCTTAGAGAAGATTCGTAGTTAAATGCTAATAATAGCAATTTAAATACATCTGCTATTACGCTTAGCAAGATATTTTCCTGTGCGTCATTCAGGGAAATTACTTGAAAAACCTACAATTTTATAGATATTTTTACCACTGTAAAAAGAACGTTTTACTATTTCTATAGAAGACAATTAGTCCCATTGTCATTTTGGAGATTGTGGTTAATTCTTAACAAAAGAGCATATACTGTGACACTAATTTGATTGGTGGTTACAAAGTTAAAAGGGAGATTGGAAAGGACTTGAGGAAAATTACCTGTTGGCAGGAACAATGTCTAACTCCACAGCTGTAAGGAATCCCAGGGTTCCGTAAGACCATGGAACAGCATAAAATAAATCCTGATTTTCACTCTACAATTGAAGCAGACAGTTGTTTCGCCATTAATGTCATAAATCAACACACATCGTCATTCATATCAAGATGCTTACAGAAGATTCATAGATTTGGGATCATACCTTTGAGCACTTGGCAACCGTCCCATTAGCTAAGACAAGTTCAAATGAGACACATATATGCTGGAAAAGTCCATGTTTATGAGAAGACGTTTCTACACCCGTTCCCATTACTAAGCCTCCTGTAAAATCATCATTACACAATGTACCGAAACATTCTTACACATTTCCTCCACGTAATACTCAAATATTAGTCAGACATTTTGCGTACAACTCTAAATTATTTTCATGATCTTCTTGAAATGTTTAACCTTCAGCTGGTAATTATTCTGTAAGTAATATAACTAACCCTTTAAAAAATGGGGCATCCCTGAAAATATTTTAAAAACCTTGTTGGTAACACTGTAATCATCATTACTCTAACCAAAAAAAGCGCATTTGCACAAAACTGACCGGGGAAATACGTTAGCTGGACACTAATGTTTATGTAGGGCATACTAGTTGTGTAAATGGATGAAGTTTGATTTATTGCATCAAACTTGGGATTTATTCTGACGTCTTTCCTGGAATACGCTAGCACAACACTTTAAACTGTTTTTACAAACATTTTTCGCTACAATATAGAATATGCTTTTCACAGCTTATTGTTAGTCTAGAAACCTGCATACACTAAAGCTTATTAAATGCTTCTCTTTAACATCCAGCTGTACTAATCTGACGGTGTTTCTATCTGAAACATTTTTCCTGAGAACCATTGCTAGTATGCAAAACGAATATACAACACTAGAAATGAATATGGAGTTGAAAAAAGGTTAGTAGATGTATTTCGAGTCTGTTGATGGCTATAGTAGTGTTACAAGTTTTAGTTTTGCAACAAAAAGACAACCGAATGGTAAAAGGAGCGTTGCGGAGTGAATTATTACAGCGTTGGGCAATAAAAGGGCAAACTGATAACTGAATATAATTATAGATTGTTCTAGTTTGCCTTAATTGCAACAGATTAGTTAGAATTTATATTGGCCATTTATTTATACATGTCTGTATCTGCAAATATCAATATTTTCTGTATATGACGTATCTATACAAAACATACTCGACCATTGTCAAGCATCAGTTTGGCTATACACAGTGCACATAGTAAGAAAAGAATGGAACAAAGAACCGATTCTCCCAGAGCAGACATATAAGTAGCAACATGCATTGTGCTCCATTAGCACATTTGATCTTCACCATTCAAGTTTTGTATTTTAGCAATGACTGACGAATTACTCACCAATTGTAAGATCATCTAACTCTGGCAGAACTGGAATAGTCCAGCCCAATGGCTCCAACGTTGAACTCAATTGCCCCATAGTGACTAATGGCTCACATTTAACAACCTACAATTCAGTCACATACAATCATACATTAAGCATTTCATTACAAAGAGACTCTTCTTCCACACAAATCCCAAACTACACCGACTTAGAGTTTTGTACGTGTCCTGAACTTCATTCAACTCGCGTCTCACGCAATTTCTCACGAACAGTTATAGATGCCTAATGAGAATGCCTAATATATAATTGGTTGCCTGTAACAATAAGAGAGGTGCAAGTGTTTCTGTACGTACCTTTCTTTCTACATCGATATCCACCACATCTACCAGGTTCACCTTGATCGTGTGTAACAAATCTTTGTACGTTGGTTGCCGAAAACAAATAGTTTGCCAACCGGGACGGGCTGTGCACATTTTCTTTGTTCTTCCTAAGGAGTTCCATCTCTCCACCTGTTCAAAATAAATATATGTAAGCATCCCGTTGCTGTTTAGTGTTATTATTAGTCAAATTCACTTTTCAATTGTACTAAATTAATTTAAGCAGCACAATACTATTATTACTATCGATATAGTGCATACTAGGTCAATCATGCGTATAGATATGATATATTATCCCTTTGGTCTGATTGATGGATTGATTAATTGATTCCTGATTAAAAAAAGCTGAATGTTATGGAAATGCAAAGTACAGAAGTGACATAGCCATATTATTATATGCATCGCAATTTAAAAAATAATATATGAATAATTTCTGACATCCAACCCTTTTTATGATTTACGTTTAGTAAACCTTAACATAACTGGCCACAGGTTAAGAAAGCAACTTTTATGGATTTGTGCTTACTTTTTGCTACAATGTCATAGTTATAATCTATTTTCATTTGCGTAACACTGCGTCGTCTTTGATTCCTCTTATTTACACTAATAGGTATATACAAGTTATCTTTTCTTCAATGTTAACATGCAATGAATGCCGAGACGAGTTTTTTGCGCAACCTTATCAACTTTTCAGCATCTAATTTAAAACATCTTGGCATTTGGCAAAAAGTGAAGCTATGAGCAACCATATAATAATATAGATAAGTTTTTAGACCCAGCTTTTAGTAAGTGAGAGCGTATAGGTATACGAGAGATAAAAAATCTTTGTATCTTGTTATGTTTGAGAACACTTGTAAGATGTCCAGGATACACACCTGCAGCTGCTTTTTCATGCCATTGTACATTCATAGCGTGCATAAAATACCTTTCATACATTCTAACTCTTTCTGTCGTGTGAAATATATAATTTACATCCACGTCCACAATTTTTATTTAAAAAGGTCAAAGCTCACTCGTTAAATCGTTGTGCAATGGAAACTCCAATTGAAAATGCTTTTGCTTATTTAAATGACTAATTTAATAATTCTGGAACTACAGTTGTAGTATTACCGTGGTCGCAGTGGGATATATGACCTGGATCTGTTAAGTACCAAAGTCTTTCCTACACTTTCCAACCTTTTACTGTAACTTCAAGGTAGAGTGCAGTAATATTCATTATGTTGAAAATAAAAATTACAATGTATCCTTAAAAGAGATGTAATATTTTATTAAGACCATTAACATGATTTACATTAACTTTAAAAAGAGGAAACCTTGGTACAGAAAATATAAATTGCCCAATACATAATATAGTGTAGGTCAGTACTGAATTTGGAACAAATCACAAGCTGGTTGAGTTGAGCAAGAAGGTTGATTTAAGAAGTTGGAAAACGCGTGTGGTATGTCTTCATATAATCAATGAAATGTTGGTTAATTATTTCTTTGGGCATTTTAATATCGATATGTATACGCTATACTTTTTACCACATATTTTCATGCATAAGATTTTGTCAATCTATATGTGTGTGTATTTCTTCTTTCGATGCATTTGCATAAGCAATCTCATTTGCAGGCACGCCAAACTAACTGTGAGATATATATTATGTACGATATTGAATATTATAAGTACCTAAAAGTTATTTGTTTTTTGCTAAAGTCTAAACTAAACGTTCTGGACTGCAATGAAATGATTTATGACTAACTGAATTTAATTGTCGTAAAAGAGCAGAGTTGCACATAGCCAATGTTAAACTGCACGCTAAAAGAGATGCCCATGAACCAGCATTTATTTCGGTACAGTAATAAATAACAGCCAAAGTGATATGACTTTCTTTTCTATCGTTACATAAAGTAACACGAAGACGACTCACAATCTTGTTTATAAAGCAATTCGTTCGAGTATTAAGCTGACTATTATAGCATAGCAACACGAACGAAGCGGCTTTCATGTCATTCACGTGCAAGTGAACGCTTCAATTAAACTCTACATATTTTATGTATACATGCATGTACATGGCAAATAGAATTCCTATAAAGTCCACGGCATAATGCTTCTTTCTTTTGTTTCACAAAATCAATCACCCTTAAATTTTGTATAAATGACGACAGACATCGACTGAAACCTGCCTAAAATTTTGTTGTACTTTTATAAAACTTTAATGTAGGTAATTTGAGATTTCTTCTGACATGGCCTCTTTTTGTTACTAATATAAATGCAAATTATATATGTATGCAATGCATTTTGGGAGCAAAAAAGTGAGATTTCATACCTATATCCAGAAATGCAGAAAGCATAATGTAAAGCTATGTATAAAAATAAAGGAATTGGAAATGCTTATAAGAAATTACCTGGTTCTGGACATTTTTAACTTTTTCATCGTGACGTTTGGGAGCGGAAGCAAGTTGGAAAACAATCCACGCTCTGACGTAGAAATAGACATCGTAGACGAGAGACATGGGCAATAGGAAGAAACACACAAAAACCCATCTGAAGTTGACAATAACATACTCGATGACAGAATTCACAGCTTTCGGCACAGCCATTGTGTACGGGAAAGTTTCTGAAGAAATTTTCTGTTTGAATGAGGAATGTGTGACTGAGGGAAGTCAAGAAGCAATCGATAGCAATACACTTCACAGCACACGCAAGTATAGCAAGAGAAGGACGTTTGTGAAATGTTACACTTCTTTTATTTAGAAGTTTTCTCTAGCAAAGCTCTGTGCACGAGTCGGTTGTCTTGTAAGGTCGAACAAATATTGATGTGGGTTGCAGCAGACACACTGACACTGTACAAATACACAACAAATCATTAGGTCACGTTCACTGCAGAATAAAAATCATATCAGCATGAATGAATGAACTCTTTAATCAATATCATGTACCACACTACAACCAGACTCAAACCCGCTACCTATATATACCGGCATTTCATATATATTTATATAGCTATGTACTATGTAGTATCCATATTCCTACTTTTATAAAGGCACTATGAAATTTAACTCTACAATTACACACTGGAAAATCCATTCTATATTATATATATATTACAAATATTCCTGTTCAATATTCCAAACCTAAAATAAGGAAACCACTAAGGTAGGAAAGTATTAAGGGAAACTAGCAAGGAAAAATTAAATTTACTATAAAACTCCACATGAATAATCTGAAAAAATTAGCACACGTTATCATGTACTAATGTATTCAATCTATTCAACTCAGTAAGTACTCAATAAAATACAAATTAATATTTGAGTATATAGTTTATGTTTAAGTAGACTGTGCAGTACTATTAGAAATTATGTAATAGCATGGTGGGATGGAAGATAAAATTAAATTGCTAAAGGTCTAAAAGAAGGGATAACGATGTAAGAATATTATTATTGCATGTAGTGTATTATACCCAGAGATTCTGCTGCAGCAATACAGATACAGGAATTACATTTACCTCTTGATATTATGTAAGTTCTAATACAAAGTGATTCGCAAGAATGATGAGTCGGTGTCTGAGGCAAAAATTAGCTGTCTATCCGGTTTATACGTTGGCACACGAGTAGCAGATGTGAATGCGAAACTAAGGCACCGGAAATATAAAAATGCAGGGCAACGGCAACCGCAGTTAGCATAGCACAATTACTCACTGCCTTTTATCTCATACTGAAACGGACACACACAAAATCCTCACACCACAAAACTCCCAGACTTCAACCCATAATAAACCAAACACAATTTCAGTCCAAAAACACTTTAATTCAATTCCTGAACCTGAGCTGTTTATCGCCTTGTAATTCTAATCTCATTAAGTCAAACTCAAGTCTCATTTTCGTCCTGAATCCAGATGAATAATAAGAATAGTCCCATTAACAATTCATAAATAATCAAATCAAGACTTTCAATTCAATGCTATAGACGTTCTTATCTGCAAAGTCATAATATACTCAATCATTATAATATTTTGCCTTACCATTTCAAAAATCATCTATGGCTATATATACTTTATAGCTACAATGTAATAAAAAGACACAACATCATCATGGTAAGACGGGCAATGTGAGTTGTGAATTTGTATAAGTTGGTTAAGTATAATAAAATAAATGTTCATGGATGCGTTATGCGTTCATGTGTGGATGTTACTGATGTTACTCAGGCAGCCCTTCTATTTATACCAACTGTACTCGTATTACTTTTAACAAGATAATATAACTTTGAGAAACGCATAGGTCTATGATTATTATTTTGGATACACTGATTGCCTAAATTATCTTTATATACTACAAGTATAATACTGAATGAAAGAAACATTTACAGCGGGGCTATTTATGACAAGTATAAATAACTGACAATATGAACAGTTATATTCACAGTAGTCTTCTTTTCATTCTACACTCACAATATATATAATCCTAATGTTAATATAAATTTATTTCGTACGAAAAGCAATAGGTATGCTTTCAAACTACTAATGATTTCTTGTCTAGCCAAACCCTAAAACCTTCTTGCAAGTAACACTAACTCCGTGTCTTTTCTTATATACTCTCCGTCTAATAATACTGTGTTTATTAAACACAGAGCAATTTCTCCATACACAGACAGAACATCTGCAAACCTACTACTTTAGGTATATAATATTATGTCCTTTTTATTACCACGCCACAAAACGCTCACATTTAATGTATAGTTCAGTTTGTGAGCAATGTTCTACCATAATGTATACTATAGCGTTCAAGAAAACTTTAACGTACCTTCAGGCTTCACTCACTTTTACACACAGGCGGCAAAAATATTATTAATGGCAAAAACGACGACAAGCAGTTGAAATGATGACAGAAATTTACTGACTTTCCATTCAATGAATATAACGGCAAGTCTTTCTTTGATAATGATGAGACAAAAGAGCTGTGACGAAAAATATGACAATTATGTAAACCGAATAGACAGCTTTGCCTAATTGATTATCGTGGAAAATATTACCTATATGTGTGTCTATACAAGACATTTTATCTATATATATACTGCTGCCTAATCTATATCACAGAACATGGGTCAAAATGAGTAAAAAGAAGAAATATGTATATTATATAAGTAAATGTATCTGTATGTGTCTACTGTAGCGTGTTATGTGTATCTGTGTGTTACGTGTAAATAGTAAATAGTACTAGCAGTGACAGAGTTAGGGAGAATACTTACCTTTTAGCTCTCTGCAGTGTCTGACCGGAATCTGCAGTTTGCCAACCGAACCCAGTTCTTGTGTGGTATATATAGCAAGCAAATATCTCCCCTTCTGCTACAGAGTTACTCTTACAGAACTTAGAGACACAAACTATTCCTCAGTATTGCAGTAAGTCTCATTCTCAACTGTAGGCATAGAGTAGTAGCAAGAGTGGCAGTCGTCTCTCTGGTAGTTGTGTGTGACTTGAGAGTGTCTGTGTGTCTACTACCAGTTTGCACTTCTTAACTAGTAGTGATTTCAAATCACACTGAGTGCTTTTGCAGCTTTATTAAGGCAAGTGGTAGTACTGGCAGAACTATAAGCAGCAGAACTATTTCTACTGTGCACACCACATTTGTACTTATCCTTAGTATACTTATATACCAGAACCTAATGTCTATTAACATTATTTCAGAGTGTACTTGCAGAATGGTGGTGGTAGGGACAGAATGCCCTGTTGTAGTAGTATAATAGCAGTAGTAGTAGTAGTAGCAGTAGTAGTAGTAGTAGTAGCAGTAGTAGTAGTAGTAGTAGAGTAGGTACAATATTTTATAATGCTTTATACTTGACTCACATTGAGGTGGTGGCTAAGAAGTTCAATAAAAGATTGGATGGTTTAGGCTGAGCTATATACGCACAGACATATAGCTTAGCTGAATGGACTGTATAGAATGAAATGGTATGGTGTGTGTGGAATATGTATATACGCAACCTTATTCGATTGTAGACTAATCAAATGTATTATAACGTATATAGGATAGACCCAGACCCAGCATAACATTATTAATGTTGGTCCACTTTGTGCTACAACTTTAACTGGAGTTTTCCACCAGTACTCCTAGTGCTACTAAATAGATAGGCACATAACGTATGTACTATATGGTGTGGCCAAAATTTATATGCACACAAGCTATGGCGGCATGTGTTCGGAAAGTTTTGGCAATAATATAATCTGTGCTATATACTAATGCTTCAATTTGGCGAATCGTATATAAGTAGTAGGCTGCATCTGCATGGTATGGTCCTCTCCCACGGTCAATAGAAGTTTGTACTAGTTTATATAAGTTTATAATATAAGGCTAATAGAACAGACCCAGTCTGGGTTTATTAGATATAGCCAGGCACAGTATAAATTGGAATATAAATTCAATGATTTTCTCGAGTGTTGCAAATGAATAATTTCAGCGTGGAGACTGTGTACGAAATTCATTTGAGAACAGCATTTAGATTTTTGTCCAGCGTTACTTAAACCTTAAACAGGAAACCGTTTGAGAATTTTTCTAATGTTCGGCATGGCAAATCATGAAGAATCACGAAGGAATATTAATGCTTTATTATTCTGCCAATAAGTATTACACTTTTCATTTCGGGGATTCATCTAATGTTGCCGCATAATGAGTACAATGTATACATGTTCATTGTGTTTGGCATTAAAATGAGGTGTAGATAGCGTGGAACGCTTACACTAATATTTTGTTATTTTCCAAGCAAAGGTGACGTGGAATTAAGAGTTTATATATGTTAAAAATTAAACTTTCTGTAGGAGTTTAAAAAAAATCCACCAGATGTAAAAAAATAGGAATCCATTCCTGATTTTAGGTTTTCGATGAAAAATGAAAAGTAAATACGGTTTAAACATGAATTGTGTAAACTACAAATACTAATCCTGTCGCCCCCATAGTGAAGCCACTTTTTCAAAATACTAGTGAGCGTTCAACCTTCTAAATACACTTCCCCTTAGTTGTAATGTTGTACAGTGACGATATCTGGATGTCTCACGTACTTATATCAAATCGTTGTTACATCGGTTGGTGTGAAAAATTCGTTAGTTAATGTTCAGTACAAGGCATGTTGTAATGGAAATGTGGTACATAAGTTATTCCTGGTATGGTAAAAGGCAAAATGTTCTATAATTGCAAGTATTTATTATTACTTTATTATCAGGAATAACGAGACGAGACACTAGAGTATTCCAACTTGATAATTCTTACGTTTCCTGCAAAACGGCTCCATATTCACAAAAAATGAGACTAGTGTGGGTTCGTACTTAAATATCCGCCATCTGCATACATTTAGCTACTTGATAGTTGATAGGAATGTTTTGTTTGTCCGTTTGTCTATTTATGCATAATATCTGTTACAGCAATATCTTCAGAACGAATTATTTTAATTGGTTTAAACTTCGTACATTGTGTGCTGTAAGTGTCAATAGACAGGTCAAGTTAAAACAAGAGTGCTGCTGTACGCGTACTCGCATTTCAACTTACAAAATAATTGTACGTTACTTAAAATAAATGTATAATGAAATCAATAATTGCTGTCACTTGTTCACCATGTGCTTATTATAGAACATCAAATGGAACATTTGGTTTTCAAAATTTATATAGTATAACACTTAATAAATCCTAACTCAAAATTAATAGAGAACATCCAAGGCATGAAGAACAAAAACGATTAAATATAATTAATTCTTAACTTAAAAAAGTCAACATAAACAAC